>JAMPIV010022079.1:0-240000 GCA_024509875.1 Oreohelix idahoensis
GAACAAGACAAATCACGCTACTGATTGTTACTTCTGCTTGACAAATATCCATGGTTTCACTTTTAAAACTAGAAAGTCTGTGGTTTATCCAAATATTGAATCGGTTTCGAAACCAGTGTCTCGTGATCCAATCACGTGTCCGATCCCAGTTCCACCAGAACAATATCCGTTGGACGTCAATGAACCATCAGAAAGTGATAGTTTACCTGCTTCAGAAACTAATTCTGACTCGGATTATATACCAGTGAATGATGGTGTTCACTTAATTAACCTTTCAGATCTAATACGTGATCTCGCTGTTACCAAAGGACAAGTGGAATTACTCGGTTCGCGACTCAAAGAATGGAATCTTTTAGCGCCCAATACTTTGATATCTAAATTTCGTCATAGACACAGAGAACTTGTTCAATACTTTGAGATGGATGATGACATTTGCTATTGCATAATTCCAGTCGCCTACTCTGTTCATATGAAAGAAACTTATGACAATATGGCTATACTTTTGGCAAAAATAAAGTACAATGACTACCAATGGCGGATTTGTGGAGACCTAAAGGTCATTGCAATTCTCACGGGCATGCAGACTGGGTATACTAAATTTTGTTGCTTCCTATGTGAATGGGACAGCCGCAACAGACAGGAACATTATGCAAGAAAGGTGTGGCCTATCAGGGATCATATGCAGCTCGGGCATAAAAATGTAATACACGAGCCATTAGTTAACAAAGACAGCATCATTTTAACACCGTTACATATAAAGTTGGGGCTCATGAAGAATTTCGTAAAAGCATTAGATAAAATGAGCAAAGCTTTCACTTATCTTCGAGAAAAGTTTCCGCAAGTTAGCGATGCAAAGATAAAGGAAGGTATCTTTGTAGGACCTCATATTAGGAAAGTTATTGCAGACAAACAATTCGAGAACTTGTTACATGGTAGTGAACTTCACGCATGGATGGCATTCAAATCGATCGTCGATAACTTTCTGGGAAATCACAAATCTGTCGACTATGTGCATATTGTTAAGCAGTGCATAGATGCATACAGAATTATGGGCTGTAACATGTCCCTCAAAATCCATTTGCTCGATTCGCATCTTGACTTTTTCCCTGACAACCTTGGCGAAGTCAGCGATGAACATGGAGAACGATTCCATCAAGATATCGCCGTAATGGAGTCACGTTATCAAGGACGGTGGAGTGTGACCATCTTCTTCTTCTTCCGTCCTTAGCCAACGACCGGCAAAGCAGTCAGTGGCCATTACGCCTAGTGGCGTCTTAAGGGCAACAGCGAATAGATTTTCTTTGCCGTTGTTCCCATCACGCCTAATGGCGTCTTTAGGGCAACGACAAATCAATCCGTTTGTCGTTGTTTCCGTAATCAAAGTGACTGGCAAACGGGTGATCAGCCCGTTGGGAGTGTGACCATGCTTGCCGATTATTGTTGGATGTTTCATCGCGATGTACCACATGCCATTCACCGACGAAAGTCGACTGCAAAGAAATTCAAGCCTACATAACTGTTATACTTCTTGTACGAATGATGTTATAATACTGTATGCGTTGTTAAAAAACTTCAATTGCGTATTTCTCGAGATCCCGACCTGATAGAGAAAAACGGTTTGCAGATTTAAAAACAGCGCATTAAAATTGACCAGAAAAACATAGAAATGTTAGAGAAAGAAAAAAAAATTTTTTTTTGTTAGCCAGTGTTATTATAACTTTATAACATATTAAGACATATTAAATATTAATTAGTACACTTTCTCAGTACTACATTGAGAACTTAGTGGCAATTAAGATTAAATAACCTAATTATTTAGGAATAATACTCATAATTATTAAATATTAATAGTAAGTGCATGATATAATTTCAGCACCTTATATAACTATCATAACTATTTATGATAGATATTAGCGGGTATATATATATATATATATATATATATAATATTTTTACAAAATATTATAGATTTGTGGAACTTATACATAACAATACAGGAATATTGCAATTTCTTATATTAATTATTCATTCGTTGAGTAATTATAATTATCGACATAGATTCTAGTGGTGATTACAAGACATAAGTAATTGAATACTTAAATAAATTAACTTCAAGATGCTTAACTTAGACTATTTTATTAAAAATGGTAAGGATTTTGGAAAAAAAGGAGAACTTCTCGAGGCTTATGCATTGGCTGAATTTACAAAATATAAGGCAGAAGAGGAGGAAAAGAAAGCTATTGCTAAGGCAGAAGAGGAGGAAAGAAAAGCTATTGCTAAAGCAGAGAGAGAAGAATTAAGACAAGAAGAAGAAAGAAAGATAGCAAGAGATGAAATCCTACGGATTGAAGAAGAGAATAAATTGAAACGACAAGAAATCATATTGCAGCAAGAAATGGAATTGCAACGGCTTAAATTGGAAACAGCAAAACTTAATTCGCAGGGTGCTGCAGCAAGCCAAAATGATAATGCTCAATCGGGATCTTCTTCCAACCGACTTAAGGGCAATTATTACTTTAAACTACCACCATTCAAATTACACGTGGATGACCTATCATCATGTCTGGCGCGCTTTGAGGATATATGTAAGGTCAATAACCTTGACAAAACTGCATGGGCACTTAAACTTAAGGAATTTCTGGATGGCGAACCTGCAAGTGCAGCACAAAATATTGATCCTACATTAGCCACAGACTAGGAGGCTGTTACGCACGGATCATTATTATTTTTCGTTTGTATAAACATTTTTCATATGTATGATCATTTTTTGACTGAAGTGTGTATTATGTTTTCTATGGTCAAAGGGACATAATCCGAGTTATCGAGACTACAATTTTTTTAGGAGTTTGCCTTCTCTTGTATAGAGACACGTTCGGTCTATAATTTCTTGAACGAAGCGTGACCACATCTCCTTATTTGGTAGTACCAGTCAACTATGGTAGATGTCTGAAACCTTTCTTAACGCTTCTTTTCATGACCATAAAAGGCGCGACTGTGTAAGACTTTTATCTCGAATGTTCTTAGAATCGTCTTATTGTGAACGGCAACTCAGAGATTGTCGTTCTGCGCATGTCAAAAGCTGGGAGTTCGTTCTGTGTGTTCCGCCCAGTTCGGCAGTTGAGAAATGGTTTAAGAAGCGAGCAGACGCAACTGCGTCTTGTGATTTTCTGAGGGAAATACATTGTCTTTGCGAGTTAGTTAACTAACTAGACTATTTCCCAGTATTATTCACGCCTGCCTGGAGGCATATGTTCATGGTTGATTTTCCGAAATAAGGTAATTCCTCTTGTATCGAACTTTATGCTATCATCTAGAGGTTCGTCATTTTGTCGCCTATTTGCTCGCCTGTGTGATTCAAGATGGAGAGGTACTTTGACTAGGATTAAGTCACCGGTATCTTTATACCTGAACTAGTTAAATATATATGGGTCGCTCTAGACCAACAAGACTATTGTCTGTGTTCCAGGATTCGTTATATCAGAGATCACGTCCAAGTCAGATGGTTAGACTTAGGAACATTATAAAGGTCGAGCTGACCTGTAGCCCATGTATGCTATTCACGTGCAGACAGTAAACGGACTGATTGTATACATCTGATCTGCTAGCATCAGGAAGGGAATATTATTATTATTGTCTATGAACAGTGATAACCTGCAGTTGACACTGTTGCAGAAATTATTATTATTTATACAGCTTCACGAACTAGAACTCTATGATTTATGAATTTCTGAATCTATTGAACTGTGATGTCTTATGACGCATATATATATACAACAGCTGTCATTGCTGACTACAGAAATTGTTTTCAATGTGCCATATCATTTTGCTGAACTCGTTAACTATGTTGATGTCATAAGTATCATGACTGTTTTGTGGCGTGCAATAAATGGAAGAAACTTATACAACGAAGTTACCCTTTCTATGACTCTACACGTCATGTTGCCTGTGTGATAACCCTGTGAACTGTTCCACTACCACATACACAGCAACATCCTAAATCAGAGAAGACACCTACATCTTGCACTTTAATACCAGGTGTCGATAAGGGTGGCAAGTTACCACTTCAGCTCAAATCCACCCTTATCATTTTTGGTGGCCAATGTGGGGACAGCAAACCCAGACATCATCATCATACTAGATACAACTACAGCATCAACTACCACCTTACAAGAAATTTTATTGAAAGTATCCGGATTTTCTGACAGTTGCTGATTTTGAAACTACCCGGCGCTGCTCGGCAATATTGAAGTTTATGTAAGATTAGAAGGACAAGTACCGAGCGAATGGATTTCCTGATCTGGTGAAAAGAAGGACAAGTGCCGTAACAACTGTTCCGGTCTCAGGGGTACTGTTGCGGGTTCAGAAGGTCAAGTGCCGGTTAAATCAATTTAGAAGATTCAGAAGGTCAAGTGCCGTAACAACTGTTGCAGTATTAGAAGCTCTTTTCCTTCGTCATGGCTGTTTATGGGAGCAGAAGTTAATCAACGTTGGATCATTATCCTCAGAATGCTGATTACATCCTGTTCTGCACCGTGCTGACGCTGGATTTATAGAAGTTAAGTGGCCTGTTTTGTTTGTGAACTGTGCCCTTATGTTCTAACTGAGCCTTCTGTACTTTCACACTTTCTCCTATTGTTTTCATGATACATGTTTATATGTTATATGTTATTTGTTATTTGTATATTTATATGTTTATATTTCAGCGGGTTTTCTCGGTTGGGCGGTGTCTTTCAGTAGAAGATACCACGTCACAGAGGTTCTACTGTTAGCGTTTTCGTTAGGGACTGTGCGAATTTCCTACAGTGAAATTTGCTAGCGACAATCGTTGCTATATCTGTTTAGTTGTGACGAGTTGTGCTTTATTTTTGTTTCTTGTATATATATATTTTTTTTTCTTTTTTCTTTTCTCTCTTTCTTTGTGTTTTTTAGTTTCGATTTCGATTGTTTGTATTTGTAGGTCTCCCCTTTGCTATTATTCAGTTCTTTACGTATATTTTTGTGTATACACTGTAGCGTCATTTGTTAGTCATATCTTCGCATATTTCTTTTTAGTTTTGCTGTTTGTGTATTTGACTTATGCGAATGTTTTCGTATTGTTTGATCTTTGTTGTTGTTTACATTGACTTTGATCTTTGTTGATTGTTTACATTGACTCTGATCTTTGTTATTGTTTACATTGACTCTGATCTTTGTTGTTGTTTACATTGACTTTGATCTTTGTTGTTGTTTACATTGACTTTGATCTTTGTTATTGTTTACATTGTTGGTGACCTTTGTTATTGTTTACATTGTCTTGTTATTGTTTACATAGTTCTTGCATAGTTAGCTTTCACTATTGTTAATATATGCTCATGCACTATTGGTCTATAGTGCACTTATCATAACTAACTGGTGTTTTTTGCTTATGCACTATTGTAGTGCAGTTATGATAAATAACTGATGGTTATGCACTGATTTGGGTAGTGCACTGATGATTAAGAAGTGACTTGTGATATTATTATACATTTGATAATACAAGTTGGTGTCAACTCCTGTTTCCCACAGAGATTGGGTTCAACATAGAGATTATACAAGCACTTTATTAAGTCTTGTTGCTATTTAACATTGAAATAAGATAATTAATTATTTCAGGTTCTGTACTCACATTTTAGACATCATGTCTACATTTGAGTACTTTATTGAGCAGGGTAAAGCCCTTGGGAAGACAGGTGATAAATTAGAAGAATTTGCGACTGTTCAATATGCCAAGGCATTGAAGTCGGAAGAAAAGAAAATGAAAGAACAAACTGAACAAAAGAGAATAGAGGCTGAAATAGAACAAAAGAAACTGCAGATGCAGGTGGAGGAAAAAAGATTTCAAATGGAAATGGAAAAAAAAAAAAAAAAAGAGAAGCAGAATTTCAGAGAGAAGAGGCTTCAGGCTGAAGCTGAAAATAAGAGACTTGAAAAAGAAGCTGAAAATAAGAGACTTGAAAAAGAAGCTGAAAATAAGAGACTTGAAATAGAGGCTGAAGAAAAAAAGTTACAGGCCCAGGCTGAAGAAAGAAAGTTACAGGCTGAGGCTGAAGAAAGAAGGTTACAAAGAGAGGCTGATGAGAGAAAAGCAAAAATGGAACATGATGAAAAAGTCTTAGCTTTAGAGTTAGAGAAGTTAAAGTTATTGAACACTGGTAATGCTAATGATGCAAATAAGGTGTCAAATAAGACTAATGCTAAGGATTTCAAGCTTAATCTACCAGCATTTAATCCCTCAATCGATGATATAACATTTTATCTAGATAGATTTGAAAGTGCATGTAATGTGCATAATATAGATAAAACATTATATGTGTATCATCTGTCCAAGATACTTAGAGGTGATGCTTTGACTTTGTTGAGTATGGTAGATGTGCCTGACAAAAACAACTATGAGGTTGTCAGGGCGGCATTGTTAAAGAAGTACCAACTTAACGAGGACGGATATCGTCTTAAATTTAAAACCATGTTACCAGAAACTGGAGTTGAATTCTCTGAATTCATCTCAGGCATCCGTCTTACTTTTTTACGATGGGTTGAGTTGTCTAAGACAGAAAATACATTTGAAGCTCTTATGGATTTACTACTTAGAGATAAGGTTATGTCTTCTGTTAATGAAGCTTTTCTATCTTTTCTTCATGAGCGTAAGCCTAAAAACATAAAAGAAATGGAAGAATACTGTAGCCAGTATGTTACTGCGCATCCGCACATAACCATTAGTAACTCTAAGGTGAAAGAAGGTCTGCCAGTTGCTTCGGCAGCACCTTATGGCCCAAATTTTATGCGTAAATTTCAGGGTAGCCAGAAAAATTTCAATAAAAAGAGTAATCGTAATTATGCCCAGAACCATAGTGATCAATTCCAGGGTGATTCTTCTTCCCAGAACTGGAGACAACCTAATACTACACGTTATTCTACTCCGGTTAACTTTAGAAATTTTCACAAAGGTAATCGGTATAGAGGGAAATATTTTATGCAGAGACCTCAATACCAAGATAATAGAGGTTCTCAACAGCATAGAGATAGTAATGACAGTTATGGAAACTGGAACTCAAACCAGGATAAAAATTACAGTAGGGACTTTAATGATAATTGCAGAGGCAATAATGGTCGCGGTAGATCGCAACATAAGAGAAAAAGATATCAACAGACAAACTCTGTTCAACAAGAATCTCAGGGAGCAGATAAACAGGTTAATAATGATAAAGACCATAATGCTATCGGATGCTCATCTTTTGATTTTGGTAGGGCAAATAAATGTATCCAATGCAGTACTTTATTTGATCCGAAAACCGTTAGTACTTTAAGCTGTGGTCATCCTTTGCCCGCTCTTCCTGCTAATGTTGCTCATGATGGGAGAGGTTCTCTTATATTACATAAGGGGCTAGTAAATAGTAATCCAGTCTCAGTGTTGTTTGATTCTGGATGTACTACTGTCGGCGTTAGGCAATCTCTTGTAGATCCATCCTGTGCTACAGGAAAAGTCATCAAATGTGTCACATTTGGTGGCACGTTAGAAAAGTATCCTACTGCTATAATACACATTGCTACTCCTTTCTTCACGGGAGAGGTCCACGCGTGTCTACTTCCAAACCCTATTGCGGACCTTATTATTGGTCGTATTCACGGAGTTAGGGAATGTACCCCACAGCAGATTGCTGTTTGGGAAGAGCAAAACATTGAAGCTACCAATGCGGTGGTCACAAGAGCACATGCTCTGGATCCACCTCAAACTTCATTAACTAATAATGATGAAGTAAATGACCAAGATAGTCACTTGACTATTACACGTGACTCATTTATCAAATTGCAAGAAGAAGATCCTTCTTTACAAAAATTCTTCATTCTAGCAAAAAAAGGTGATCCTAATCAGAACACTAATAGGAAATCTTGGATTTCTATGAAGAACGGCGTACTTGTACGTATGGTACAAGACTCGACTACGTCCACTCATTCACAAATTCTTGTGCCTAAGAGCATGAGATTGCAAATATTGCAACATGCTCATGACTCGCAATGTGCTGGACATATGGGTTTTTCCCGTACAAAGTCGAGGGTTCTTGCGGCTTTCTTTTGGCCATTTGTGAGCAAGGACATACGAATGTACTGTCGCTCTTGCAAAGTATGTCAGGAGGTCAAATCTAAAGGACCACGACATGCTGCGCCTATCCAGGCTGCTGACATTCCTATTCGCCCTTTTCAAAAAATGGCAATAGATATTATCGGTCCTTTTAGAATTAAGTCGGCTAGAGGACATCAATTTATCCTTACATGTGTCGATATGTGCACACGTTGGCCAGAGGCAATACCTCTCAAGAGCATCTCAACTGCTGATATCGCAGACGCTCTTTGGCTGATATTTTCTCGCTTGGGTTTTCCCGGAGAAATATTGTCAGACCATGGCACTCAACTTATATCAGACACTATGTCACAGGTAATGTCTATGCTACACATTAAAAGGTCTCTCAGCAGTATCTATCACCCAATGTCTAATGGGTTGGTCGAACGTTTAAATAGGACTCTGAAAACTTTACTTGGTAAAATAACTGAGGATCATCCTCAGGATTGGGACAGGGTCTTACCCGCGGCTCTCTTTGCGTATAGAGAGGTCCCCAATGAACATACGGGGTTTTCCCCTTTTGAACTTGTCTTTGGCGCGCAACCGCGCGGCCCTATGTCTTTACTTCACGATCTAATCACTGCCGATAATATTAGCGATGAGACTCAATCTTCTTATGAGTACGTCATTGCTCTTAGGCAAAAGATCATCGAGGCATGCAAACTAGCAACTTCGTCTTCAGAATTTGCTAAAGAAAAGGCAAGGCAGTTTGCAAATAAGAATAGATGTCTACGACAACTTTGTCCAGGTGACAAAGCTCTCGTTCTACTTCCTTCAAGGGAGAACAGACTTCTAATTGCATGGAAAGGTCCATATGCAATAGTCTCCAAAATTTCTGATGTCGACTATGTTGTCGATATTGATGGAAAGCATAAAACTTTCCACATAAATATGCTCACAGAATTTTATGAAAGACCTGACTATTTGCAGCCTATTTTCCAGGCTACGGACAATTCACAAGCAACTCATGGTCAGTACTCATCTCTGTCAGTTATACAGGATGAGGAAACTACTTTTTCTGATGTCAATCTTCCTCTTTCTATGGTCCCACTTTATTCTACGGAATCTTGGAAAAACGTGACCGTTTCTCCAAATCTTTCCGCTGAGGAACATCGACAAGTTTCTTCGATGTTGCAAACATTTCAGGATGTTCTTACAGACATCCCGGGACACACACATGTCATAGAACATGACATTGTGCTAACTGATCACAATCCTATCAGAGTCAGACCATATCCAATACCTATCCATTTCCAGTCTCAAGTCGAAAAAGAGTTGGATGAAATGATACGTTTGCAAATCATTGAACCATCCACTTCAGCATACTCTTCGTCTATGGTTATTGTTCGAAAGAAGGATAATAACATTCGCATTTGCGTAGATTATCGCAAATTGAACCAAGTTACGAAGTTCGATGCTGAACCTATGCCTTCATTAGAAGAGCTACTCAATAAACTTTCTAATTCTAGATTCTTTACCAAACTAGATTTGTCTAAAGGTTATTGGCAAGTCCCGCTAACTGAACGTGCCAAACCTTTTACAGCTTTTTCTACACCTAGGGGTTTATTCCAATGGAATTTCATGCCTTTTGGTCTTATGAACGCCCCTGCTACATTCGTACGCATGATGCGGCGAATTCTCGCATATCGTACAGATGTCATAGCATACCTAGATGATATCTGTCTATTCAGTGATTCTTGGGAAGATCATTATTTGGGTTTATACGAATTACTGTCTACTCTTCGCGAGTATAACTTGACTGCAAAACCCTCTAAAGCCTTTATAGGATTTAGCGAGATTTCTTTCCTAGGTCATCGGGTTGGTCATGGTCTTTTAAAGACAGAGGACCACAATGTTTCAAAAATACTTAACATTTCGGTCCCTAAGACGAAGAAACAAGTAAGGAGTCTATTAGGTTTGATTCAATTCTACGGACGATTCATTCCGAATCTGTCCTCCATTATGGCACCGCTTTCTACTTTATTGAAGAAAGGGTCGCCTAATCTGATCCGCTGGTCTAAAGAATGTCAATCCTCATTGGACCAGGTTAAAGCCCTATTTTCATCTCCACCTATTCTTAAGTTACCTACTATTGAGAAGACTTTTGTTCTTCGAAGTGACGCCTCGTCAACAGGGATTGGGGCAGCACTAATGCAGGAGTATTCTGATACTTTGCATCCCGTGATGTATATCTCTAGGAAATTAAACGCTGCAGAAAAGAATTACTCGGTTTTAGACCGTGAGTTATTGGCTATGGTATGGTCTATTCTGAAGTTACAAAGATTTCTTCTAGGCGCACATTTCATTGTGGAAACCGACCAGAAAGCGCTTACTGCTATTCAGAGCAAAAACTTGAAGAGCTCGAGGTCCACTCGTTATGCCATAGCTCTTCAACCATTTCATTTCTCGGTTCGAGCTATCCGTGGTTCGGATAATGTAATGGCAGACATTCTGTCCAGATGTCCACACGATTCCACATGATTCTTCTGTCATATATATATATATTTCCTGATATACAGTCCAATGTTATAATGACATGTTAGTAGATTTTGTCTCACTTTTTTTTTTTTTTGAGGGAAATTTATAACATTGTACCATGTAATTATCTAAGAAGGCTTAGTTAGTGATATACGGGCCAAAAGATCACTCGGCCACATTTAAATAAATTATTTTCAGGATTGTATTAAGAAATTTACCAGTTGTCTTTAAGATTTGTGTTATTGATATTTTCGCAGCACATCATTGAAGTCTGCGAGTTTATGTCCATTGTGGAACTTTGAGGATATCAAGTCCTGTCCTACATTGGGAGCGGATGATGTCCACATCTTCTTCTATTGAATGTTTTATGTCACCGAAGATCAACACATGTATTACTTATTAATTACTGTTACTTTATATAATGTAATAATATAGTGCGGTATATTAGTAAATTACACCGCTTTTTGCAACACATTGTATGATAACACATAATATATTTAATTTCATATATTGGTATGAGAATAATTTGATTGTCATTATGTTGTTGCCATCATTGTGGCGTGTGTTGGTGGCACCTTCCTGGAATATATCAGCGTATACTTAGATAAATTTTTTCTCTAAGGATCTGAGATATGATCTCAGTGTCGCTCCATGCGTTGAGCTAATTTGTTAGGTATATATCCACGCATCATACGTGCGTTAGGAGCCTAGATTTTTTCCGGCTCCAGGATTTAAAAAAAAAAAAATGTTTCATTTTTTTTTTCCAGGGAGGGTGCGGTAATGTTACGCACGGATCATTATTATTTTTCGTTTGTATAAACATTTTTCATATGTATGATCATTTTTTTGACTGAAGTGTGTATTATGTTTTCTATGGTCAAAGGGACATAATCCGAGTTATCGAGACTACAATTTTTTAGGAGTTTGCCTTCTCTTGTATAGAGACACGTTCGGTCTATAATTTCTTGAACGAAGCGTGACCACATCTCCTTATTTGGTAGTACCAGTCAACTATGGTAGATGTCTGAAACCTTTCTTAACGCTTCTTTTCATGACCATAAAAGGCGCGACTGTGTAAGACTTTTATCTCGAATGTTCTTAGAATCGTCTTATTGTGAACGGCAACTCAGAGATTGTCGTTCTGCGCATGTCAAAAGCTGGGAGTTCGTTCTGTGTGTTCCGCCCAGTTCGGCAGTTGAGAAATGGTTTAAGAAGCGAGCAGACGCAACTGCGTCTTGTGATTTTCTGAGGGAAATACATTGTCTTTGCGAGTTAGTTAACTAACTAGACTATTTCCCAGTATTATTCACGCCTGCCTGGAGGCATATGTTCATGGTTGATTTTCCGAAATAAGGTAATTCCTCTTGTATCGAACTTTATGCTATCATCTAGAGGTTCGTCATTTTGTCGCCTATTTGCTCGCCTGTGTGATTCAAGATGGAGAGGTACTTTGACTAGGATTAAGTCACCGGTATCTTTATACCTGAACTAGTTAAATATATATGGGTCGCTCTAGACCAACAAGACTATTGTCTGTGTTCCAGGATTCGTTATATCAGAGATCACGTCCAAGTCAGATGGTTAGACTTAGGAACATTATAAAGGTCGAGCTGACCTGTAGCCCATGTATGCTATTCACGTGCAGACAGTAAACGGACTGATTGTATACATCTGATCTGCTAGCATCAGGAAGGGAATATTATTATTATTGTCTATGAACAGTGATAACCTGCAGTTGACACTGTTGCAGAAATTATTATTATTTATACAGCTTCACGAACTAGAACTCTATGATTTATGAATTTCTGAATCTATTGAACTGTGATGTCTTATGACGCATATATACAACAGCTGTCATTGCTGACTACAGAAATTGTTTTCAATGTGCCATATCATTTTGCTGAACTCGTTAACTATGTTGATGTCATAAGTATCATGACTGTTTTGTGGCGTGCAATAAATGGAAGAAACTTATACAACGAAGTTACCCTTTCTATGACTCTACACGTCATGTTGCCTGTGTGATAACCCTGTGAACTGTTCCACTACCACATACACAGCAACATCCTAAATCAGAGAAGACACCTACATCTTGCACTTTAATACCAGGTGTCGATAAGGGTGGCAAGTTACCACTTCAGCTCAAATCCACCCTTATCAGAGGCCATTAAGAATTTGTTATTACGTCGGTTCCATTTGAACGAAGAGGCATGTAGATTACGTTTCAAAAGTTTATTGCCAGATAATAATAAAGATTTTACGGGATTTATTGCTAACATACGCAATACTTTTAACAGATGGGTTGAACTGGCAGGTGTCAACAAATCTTACGACAAGTTAGTCGATTTGTTATTGAGGGATAAAGTGTTATCTTCTGTCAGCCCACCATTCTTTGCTTATCTGCAAGAAAGAAAACCAGAATCTATTGATGAGTTAGAAACAATTTCTTTAAATTACTGCACAGCTCATCCGAATGCTAATATTTCTGGCTCGTTGATAAGAGAACCACTTCCTGTAGCCTCCAATATGGCATATCATAGTAATAACAAACCAAGAACACACAGTGTAGACAGAGGTAGATTCAAAGGAAACTATGACATTAATTTTCATAAGGGACAGAATAACTTTAACAATAACTTTAATAGAGGAAGACAACAAAACAGAAATTATTCACCTCAGTCAAGATACAACAGTAATCCACGTAACTCAAGTTATAATCGGTCATATCAATATAATAATGGTAACAATTGGAAGAATAGCGATAATTATAACTCGAGACATCGAGATAACAATTACAATAGACGACAACGGGATAATTCAACTAATTATTCTCGTAATCGTTCTCATTCTCGTGGATCTTCACATTATAACCATAATACCGGGGCAGCAGTTACAAATGATATCACCCCTAAGGTTCAGGTTCCACCTAACGATAATACAATGAATTCTTCTGCTGCATGCTTTGCTATTAATTATAACGTGGCGAATAGTTGCCCACAATGCAATCTTATTTTTCAGAAGGCAAAGGAGACAGTGCTAAACTGCGGACACATTCCACCAGAAGTAGGTCTTGCAGCCAATGATGGAACAGGCTCTCTGATTTTTAACAGAGGGATAGTGAACGGTTCTATAGTTTCTGTATTGAGAGACTCGGGGTCCACAACCATTGGAGTGCGACAGTCGCTTGTACATCCTAGCTGTGCAACGGGGGAATATGTCCGTTGCATGACTTTTGGGGGAACTATTGAGTTTTACCCCACAGCTATTATCCATGTTAAAACACCTTTTTTCACAGGTAACGTGAAGGTATGCATGCTGAAAAAGCCGATTGCAGACCTTATGGTGGGTCGCATACACGGCAGCAAGGATTGTTCACCAGAAGATATTATTGAATGGGAGAGACACAATCTATGCACTGGAAACGCCGCGACAACTAGAGCTCAGACTATGCTCATGGAGAGTGTCAATGATAATAAGATGGATGCGGAGAAACAGGAGGATATTGAGGTCAATTCACCTATTGACATGGAATCATTTGCAAACAAACAAAAAAATGACAAATCTCTAAACAAATTTTTTAACCTAGTTAATAAGGTTGATAATTTAACATCAGGGAATAATAACAAACATTGGTTTATTGTTAAAAATGATATACTGATTAGATGCTTTAGTGATAAATCACAGGTAAAACAACAAGTGATGGTACCGGCTGCTTTTAGACGGTACATTCTTCAACACGCGCATGACTCGCAGTGTGCAGGACATATGGGATATACTCGAACACGATCTCGAGTATTGTCTTCATTCTTTTGGCCAGGAGTATCACGGGATATTTCGCAGTATGTACGTTCTTGTACTACATGCCAGGAAGTGAAAGCACGTGGAGCTTTTCACACGGCGCCTATTCAGGCTTGCGATATCTCAGTACGACCTTTTGACAAGATGGCCATAGATATAATTGGTCCACTTCTACCATCTGCGAGAGGACATAGATTTGTTCTCACGTGCATTGATTTATGCACACGATGGCCAGAAGCCATTCCATTGAAGACAACCACTACCACAGATGTAGCTGATGCATTACATCTAATTTTTTCTAGAATAGGGTTTCCTAGAAAATTATTATCTGACCATGGGTCGCAGTTTATATCCGATACCATGAAGGAGGTAATGAAAACCTGGAACATTGATAGGAATTTGAGTAGTATTTATCATCCCATGAGTAACGGTGCAGTTGAAAGACTTAACCGTACGCTTAAGGAACTTTTACATAAGGTTACTGTTAAACACCCTCAGGACTGGGACAGAGCACTCCCAGCTGTCCTGTTTGCTTACCGAGAGGTGCCACATGAACAAACTGGCTTCTCTCCCTTTGAGTTAGTTTTTGGTGCCCCTCCAAGAGGTCCTATGGGACTGATAAAAGATTTATTAATTGATGCAGAGATGACTCAGGACACTCAGTCATCTTATGAGTATGTGATTAATCTTCGGAATAATATTATTGAGTCTTGCCAATTGGCAACAGCTTCTTCTGAAGCTGCAAAAGCTAAGGCTCGATCTATACAAAATCGATCTAGACGATTACGCCAATTATTCCCAGGCGATGAGGCTTATGTATTACTCCCTCACAATAACAATAAGTTATTGATCTCATGGACTGGTCCTTATAAGGTTACTGATAAAATTTCAGACGTTGATTACGTCTTAGATATCAAGGGACACAGAAAGATATTCCATATTAATATGCTCAAGCAATTTCATACAATGAATGTGGAAGATACTTACAATCTATGGTTTTCCAACAAAATATGTGAATATAATCAAAGCGCTATATGACAATGCAAGATGTTGTGTTAGAACAAATAAAGGGAATACAGAATGGTTTACAGTAGAAACAGGGGTTAAACAAGGCTGTATTATGTCACCACTACTTTTTGGAATAGCTATTGATTGGGTTATGAGAAACTATACCCACAATGAACAATTGGGTATAAAATGGACAAATGGAAAATTCCTGGGGGACCTGGATTTCGCAGATGATGTAGCATTCTTAAGTTCAACACCAAGACAATCCCAAGAAGCAATAAATAATTTGTGTCATCTCTCGGATAAAATAGGTCTCCAAATAAATGCCTCTAAAACTAAAGCTATGAACTTTTCTAACGAGACCTTTGATATCATCTTGAACGGGGAAAAACTACAGAAAGTTGAAAGTTTCAATTATTTAGGCAGTAAAATGACTCAGGATGGTGACACAACAAGAGAAATCCATACTAGAATTGCTTTGGCAGCTAGCGCCTTCAATAGATTATCTAACATTTGGAAATTACGATCATTGAATATACATACCAAGCTTCGTCTGTTTAATTCAAATGTTATCTCAATGTTAACATACGGCTGTGAGAGTTGGAAAATAACAAAATCATTGGAGAACAAGCTGAATACATTCGAGAACAAATGTCTTAGAAAACTCATGAACATCAGTTGGAAAGAATTCAAGACTAATCGACAAATAAGAGAAGACTCTAGGCAGAAATATGTCTCCGACTATATAAGGAAAAGACGATGGTCATATATCGGTCATGTCCTACGAATGCAAAACAACAGAATACCACTACAGGCGCTCACTTGGGTTCCTGAGGGTAAGAGGAAAAAAGGAAGACCAAAAGAAACACTCAGAAGAACAATAATAAGAGAAGGAAGAACGTTGGGCCTAAATAATGTGCAAGAGCTAAGAGGAGTGGCGTCACAACGAACAACCTGGAGAGCACTGGTTTCTGCCTTATGCGCCGTGTTTGGTGCTTAAAGAATTTATTATTATTATTATTAATTTCATACACGTCCTATACACTTACAGTCAATTTTTCATGAATTAGATGACAATACTGTATCTACTTGTCATTATTCTAATCTATCTGTTATACAGGAGGAAGAATCTTCTTTTCCTGAAGTGCAGATGCCTTTACCTGTACTTATTGTCCAATCTACTGAATCTTGGCGTGATGTGACCATTTCTTCTACGGTTACACCGCAACAGCATCAACGCGTTGCTGATCTTCTACAATCTTTCCCAGATGTGTTAACGGATGTACCGGGCTGCACATCTGTAATTAGTCACGATATTATTCTTAACGATGATACACCAATTCGTGTTCATCCTTATTCTGTACCTCTACATTTTCTGAGTAAGACATCTCAGGAACTCGAACAGATGATATCATTAGGTATTATTGAGACTAGTACATCTCCATTTTCTTCTCCTTTAGTCATTGTCCGGAAAAAGGACAACAACATACGTTTATGTGTTGACTATAGGAAACTTAATGCGCAGACAGTACCGGATAGCGAACCACATCCTATCCTTGACGATTTACTTCCTCGTCTATCCAATGCTACACTTTTCACTAAAATTGACTTAACCAAAGGTTATTGGCAGATTCCACTAACCGAAAGAGCCAAATACTACACAGCATTCTCAACTCCACAAGGTCTTTACCAGTGGAACGTGATGCCTTTTGGGCTAATGAATGCTCCAGCTACTTTTATTCGCATGATGCGAAAAATTTTAGCAGGTAGATCAGATATAATTACCTACATTGACGACATATGTTTGTTTAGTTCATCATTTGAGGAACATTTTTTGGGTCTTAAATCAGTTTTGGAAATATTGCGGGATAACCATTTAACCGCTAAACCAACTAAAATTCAAATAGCGTGTAATGAGATAACATTCCTGGGACACATTATTGGATCAGGACGTATCCAAACAATTCCCAGTACGGTTTCTAAAATATTAAATTTATCTGTTCCTCAAACGAAGAAACAGGTTAGGAGTCTGTTAGGGTTGATCCAATACTATAGCAGATTTGTACCTCACCTATCATCCATCACGGCTGTCCTGTCATCGTTACTAAAGAAGAACATGCCAGTAAGGATAAATTGGACAGACGAATGTGACAAAACTTTTCGCACTATCTTAAACATATTTTCATGCCCACCTGTTTTAAGATTACCAGATGCTTCTAAAAAGTTTGTTCTACCTACAGATGCGAGTAATTACGGACTCGGGGCTTGTCTACTCCAATATCATGATGTAGTCCTTTACCCTGTACTTTACATCTCACGCAAGCTGAAACCTCCGGAGACTAGATACTCGACTGTAGACCGAGAATTGCTCTCCGTAATCTGGGCAATTACCAAGTTAGAAAAATTTCTGCTGGGATCTCCATTTTTGATCCAGACTGATCATAAATCTGTAGCAGCATTACGTCGTTCAAACCATAAAAGTGCTAAACTTGCACGCTTTGCTATTACGTTGCAACCTTACGAATTCGAAATACAGTCAATACCAGGAACTGAGAACGTCATAGCCGATACGTTGTCCAGACATCCTACGGATTCTGAATGAATATTACTATTTCAAATTTTCTGACTAATCAAGCATTACATTTGCAATGAACTGTATCAATGCCACGTCAGAATATACAACACTTCATTTGGACTTCCTACTTAAATAAGGACATTTCGAAATAAACTATCGTGATCAAAATATCAAGTTTTACTGATCGTTTGAAAATTTGGACTTCACTTCCACTTTGCGTATCACTCATTTCGATTGAAAACCGTTAAAAAGGAACAATCTCTGATGTAGAATGGACATATACTGTGATGACTGATTCAATTACATTCAAAGTTTTAATAAAGGAACTAACGATGATTGGATAATCATATCATAATTCGATAATATGAACCTTGTGTCTTAATTAACTTTCATACAAGTCAACAGGATATAACAACGATTGGATCTTCATGTCCGATATTGTTAAATTTTCTAGTTATTAAATTAATATATAATAAAATAAAGTTAAAGTGTGATGAAATAAAAAAAATAAAATATACTAAGAAAAGATGAAACAAAATAATATCACACCAATTAATATTTTAATTCGTGTAATTATCAAGGTAATAGATATCACATTATGACATTTCATATTTATAGTAAAAATGTATGAATTTTTTTTTTGTTCCTTTCTTCTGATTGCGTTAATTTAATTAGGTATATATCCTTACACTTCATTTTCACACGCATTCTAATTTAATGTATACTTTAATATTTGGTTTTAATTGTCCGTACTTCTCAATTTTTATTTCTTTTACTCTCTTATACTATTTCTCATTTTCTTCAATTAGATAGTAATTAGTTAGTACCATACGTACATACTATAATTAATTATTTTAATTTTAGTTAGTTAGAATAATTTTAATAACACCTCACATTATTAGTTAGTCGATACATACAACAAATTAATTAGTTAATTAGTTAGTGACAGTGACATTTCCTTGTTTAATATAAGTTATATGTATGATATGACGTTTATTTTATTATAAGATATTACTGACATGACCACGACACTGTTCTAGATAGAACATCGTAGGTCATACGTCGGGTTTTGTTAAATTTTTGATAATTTGATTAATATTATTAAAAAAAAAAAAATCTATCTAATAGATTTTTTTTTTCCCCCGTCTGACAGGAAATCTGTTACGGTGTTATTTTAAATGACGGCGTCTGCTGGGGTTTAGCCATGCGCAACGTTAGGGGTCATTAACATTTATAGAATATGTCGATATTTTACGGTATACTGAACGCGAAATATATGCGGAGATTATGACGCATTCGCGTTGGGAAGGTCACGTTGGGTGACTTGGTTACATGGCCCTTGTTACGCTATCCGTCAAGCAAGAAGGTCGTGTCTTGCATTTCTTCCAAGGAAAAAAGGCTGAGTATATAGCCTATATTATATATATAAATCGATGTAGAACTCAGGGTCAGTTCGGTTATTAATATAAGTATGAGATTAATTAAATTAAACTAATGATGGAAGGAGAATCGCATTATGACTCAAATTGTAGCTGTCAAGAACTCATGTGCTCATTTCTGGCTGTTGACTACAACAGCGCACGTATATAGCCACGATGTTCTTCTGACATATTGTTTTGACACGGACGGACATGAAAACTATGCATGTAATTTCTAATGACTATATATGAATCTATACCTACGTGAATGTCTTGTGTGTGAACTGTAAATAAATTCATGGACTCTGAATTGAGGACTTTATCACATCGATACGTTACAGCTATTTGCTGCATTTGCCAATGTTGTTGATTATGCAATGAAGAACTCTTCTGATAAGAAAAATATGTATATATATTGATGAGCTCCGAAGGGAACGAGTGTATTCTTGGACATTCAACAAATGATGAATCAATATAACGTTGACCCTTGTTCCAAGATAATAATCGAACGAAGGACCCTCCAATACCAGTAAAACCACCCACGCAACAGTGTGCATGTCCTCTTGCTTGCTCCGAGTAAGCATATCTTGGTTGGTGATGGTATTCGGCGAAAAGATTCGGTGAATTTTTCTTAGGCATGTTGTGTGAAAAGAGGACAATTTCGACATTTCCTTCTCTGTAACTCTCCAGCATTCCGCACCATAGAGAAGCACAGAAAGCACACAGCTCTGATATAATCTTAATTTTGTGCTTGTACTGTATTGAGAGGACTTCCAGATGTTGTTTAGGCTAAAAAAGGCTGTTCTTGCCTTATTCATTCTGATGTTGATGTCTTTGCCTGCCCCGCCGTCTGGTGTTACTATGCATCCTAGGTATGCGAAGGTGTCTGTCTGTACCAGTTGCTGATTCCTTACTGATATGGGCTCAGGGTTGCTCACATTGAGCGTCATGACCTCTGACTTCTTTAAATTGATGTTCAAGCCCACCTGCTGGCTAAACTTATAATCAACAGCTTCCTGTATATGGTAGAGGGTTGAAAGGGTCGTGCGACAAAGAAAAGCAGTAAAACATCTTAATAAAAATAATAAAAAATATTTCATTTAGCCTTTTGTGGAATTATTATTAATAAAGTTTTGCCTCGTTTTGGCGAGGCGCGACCCATTCAACCTAGTCGGTTATATTAGGGCGCATGTCCAAATATAAAAGACCCTTAGGTCTGAGATAATAGATTCAAGTTACCTTTTGTGGAAACCGAGTTGTTTACTGGTGAAGATTCCCATAGCATGTGGAGACTACGTAATCTCGCCGGTCACACTGTCTGACATGTTGTCAAGGTCCTCACAGTCAGTTTGTGGCCTCTCGTACTGACTTGTAAAGCTTCGAATCGCATGAGATTCCTACCTTAAAGAGGCAGAGGTAGACCAAAAAACACATGGAGAAGAGAACTGGACACAGAGGTGAAAATGATGAGGAAAACATGGAAAGAACTTGAGATGATGGCACGTGACAGGAGGACTTGGCATGTGTTTGTTGAAGGCCTATGCTCCTTTTGGAGTGGAGGGTTATGAATGAATGAATATTATTTAGTAAAAAATTCAGGTTTCAGCTCTTCCACTTTAGAATCCCAGTTGTTCAAATTTCTTTTTCTCTCCTTGGCTTTGCTTCTAATAATTTACTTTTACTTACACCGACATTGGCCTGATGGAATATAGATACTATTCTCAAACCTTACAATATTCTACAGTGTTTTAATGTTCTGAATGTTTGATTGTTTACTTATTGTTCTTTTACCTAGTCGGCCGTTGAATTAATCGATCTCACATTTCTGAAAAAAAAAAACCATGCAGTCCTCTTCTGCACTTCTTCAGAATCCCAATTAAGCTTTTCTCTCTTTTTTTCAGACAAAGGTTTTTTTTTTTAAATTTCTGTCTCAACATGAGAAGGTAAATTAAAACAACTACCTACAATAAGAATTTTAAAACAGAAATATATTACTTGTTTTTAAATACTACAATGAACAACACTTGCGGAAATTACGGCGTGAATCAGCTCAGTAGCATGAAGTTGACTCTCCTAAGAGCACATGCAGTTCTGCACGTGGCGGGAGCGGGGAGGGGGGAGGGGTGGGGGATGGTGAACTTCACGAGTCCTCACATCACCCAGAAAAAATCACTAGAGCCGGCTCTACATCCACTAAAAGAAAGGAGACAGATATTACAATCGTTTTTGTTTTTCAAAACGATTCAAATATTAAAAACAAAAATACATCGTTCAGAATCCACAAAATGAGTTAAGATTCCCTACGCAAGATCTTTTAAAAGATGCAATGGCCGACTGCTGTGTCCGCAAGATCTTTTAAAAGACTGATTTATTTCGTTGTTTCTTTCCACTCTGATATTTTATACTGACCGGAATTTATCTCGAACGGAAGTAAACACAAAACTGCGCAAATTTCAACAAGCTTCAACTTCCTTTGTTTGAGTTTGAAGGGAATTTTTCACATTTATCTTCATTTTTCGTCGTGTTTTGTCGTATCACTATAATGGCCGAAAACACGCAGGATATGTTACTAATATGTGAACAGTGAACAAACTGTGTGATCAACCACAACTTTCTTACTTTTTCTGTGTTTCTAAATGGATTACCTTCACAAAGAGAGCAGTGAAACTGTATTGTGATAATAATTTATGTTACAAGCCTTAGGTAAGTGGAAAATTTCTGTTCAAAATTTCAAGTTATCTTTTGTTCTATGTACATATTATCTGTCATAACATAAACATAATATAAAATTAGCTAGAAAAGTATATATATTCATATTGTCCATCCAATGTACTTTAATTTGATATATAATATATTATACTTAACTCATGATTAGACACACATTGTTAGTAAAAGTAAATTATGTAAATGTACATTTTTGGGGCTTAAAAATAATTCCGTCCATTGCTGAAAATAATTACGTACCGAATCAGTTAAAAGCAAGAATCTCAGTCTTCTAAACGTGCTGCAGATGCCGAAATGTTAAGATGTTGGCTTTAATTCTTCCCCATCGTTGTTTTGACGGGTATGCTTGCTCGCTTTATCCACAAGTTGTATCTGCTCAAATATGACAGCTCTTGTCTGTGCTCCCAGTGTTCACTGCAAATTCTACACTGTCTACCTATCTGTCTGCCTGCCTGTCCGCCTGTCTGTTTGTCTGCCTGCCTAGTCCATACACTGTTCTTTTTTTTCTGTCTTACAATTAGTAAACACGTAGGAACAACACTAGAGACCACATATATGTGGGTTTACATAAGAATGTTAAAAATAATATGGACAGCCACAAAGAGTAATGACGAAATCCTGAAAGAATCCAATGCGCTAAGGAAGTTTATTCCTATGTTAGAAACAAGGAATCCACTTTCTTTTGGGCATGTAATGAGAAGAAGAAGACCCAAGATGAATGTGAAAGAATGAAGAGGATTCGAAACATAATCGTTCAATACCATAATACCCGCCGTAAGTACGTTGTTGTTGTTGTTTTGATGAGGTTATGGGTGGAGAGCGGGCACTTAACAGCTGACCGTTATTGCCTCTTCTCGTTCCATCTTGGTCTACCCTGTTCAACCTGAAATTTGGTTATAATTGGGGTATTTAGTGTCATTTTATTTTTTTATTTTTTTATTCAATTTAGATAGCTATTGTCTTTAGCAGCTGCTGAGTTTAATTTATATTAGTATTTGTCCATGTTATTGTCTCTTGTATTGTTTCTTGATTACTATTGTCCTTTACACTTGGTTTTACCATGTATTAGTATTTGTTCTTTTTGAGTTGTTGTTTTTTTTGTATTTTTTTATTTAATACCTTGTTGTCTTTCCTTGTCCTATGAGTAGTTAGTAAGTTGTTTTTTTTATTTTTATTTATTTATTTTTTTAATTTTTTTTGTTACTAACTTTATATGTTTTCCTTTGTTTTATGTATATATCTTTTAAGTATTGATTGGGCATCTCTTGGGGCATCTATACTTAAAACCTTATCACCTGTCAAGTCTATATTGTGATTTCTATAGTAAGTTTTTAATTCAAGCCTTTGTTGTTCATACTTTTTACAGTGGATCAGGTAGTGGTCTATGTCATTCTCTTCCTGACATTCTTGGCAGTGTGGTTCTTCTATCATAAAGTATGCTGCACCGAGACGAAGACGCAACAGTTTTTTGTTTGATGGTATCTTTAATTCTTCTCTGACCTGGCACGTCCTCGTTGGTTCTTTCAGCAGTTTGAACGCGTGTCTGCCTTTTCTACTTTTCTTCCATGTTGTCTTCCATTCCTCGTTAATATTTATCTTCACTTGGCTCTTGATCTCCGACCTTCCAAGTACTGCTCTTATATTGTTTTTACTTGTTCTTCCATTCTTGGCGTTCTGATCTGCCAACTTGTTACCAGCAATACCTATGTGTGCTGGAACCCACACTAGCCTCACACTACATCCTTTGTTCCCCAGTGATGTATTAATTGCTAGAATTTCTTCCTTTATGTCTGGCCGGCTACATTTACCTGGGTGTTCTAGTGCTTGCAGTGATGATAGTGAGTCTGTAAATATCGTAACAGCTTCTGGTGGGTTATCTTCGATTATCTCTAAACTTTTAAGAATTGCTACCATCTCTGCGGTAAAAATCGAAGCCCCTTCAGTTACACTGTAGCTCTTTTTTATTCCCCATTGTGGTATTACAACTCCGGCACCTAGTTGCCCACTATCACCCTTGGATCCATCAGTGTAGACGGCCGGACTTTTTTTAGTTAGTTGATCTATGAACTTTCTACTTATCATTTTGGCTTCCTTATCTTCTATGTTTTGCTTGATCTTTTCAGTAAGTGAGTAGTCTATGATTGGTGTTTTTAGTTCCCAGGGTGGTATTTTGCTTCTATATTTATTACTATTTTAAATTGTGTTTGATAGTTCTTTGAGCTGCGTTAGATCTTCTATAGTTCTCCACCCTGTTGGATATCTATCTTTGTTTAAGGGGACGTCCCATACACTTGGTTGGTTTTTGACAAATGCTTTATGTGCTGGGTGGGTCACTTCTTGTGCTACTTTACTCCAATAATTTAATCTTAGTTCTTTCCGTCTTAGACTAAGGGGTGGTATGCCAAGAGCTACTTCTAGCGCTTCTACTGGTGTTGATATAAATGCACCTGTAATGGTTCTCATGGCTGTCGTAAATTTATTTTGAGAGAAAAGAGTCGTAGAAATAGTGGTCCGGTTTAGAGTGGAAAATGATGATGGAAAGCTCAGTGATAGAAAATGTAGAGATTTAATAGTTGCTTCCCAGCGTGCTGGAGGAGAGTAAAGACAGACTTATTTACGACAAATCGTGTCTCTCAATCTTCTCTTTCACTCTCCTGGTCAAACAATTATTTGCCAGTTTTCCAGACTCGCATCTGCGCGCTCACCGATTCGGTGTTTTCAAACACACACACGACGTTGATACAAACTATATTAAACGAATAGGGGAAATGTTGGGCTTTGGGTATATCCAACACACAGAACTAAATGAGTTTATGTGATTTTATTCACTTTAAACATCAATTACTAAAAGTATCAGATATTACATAAATTATCATAAGTACACAAATGCAAATAACAAGTTTGGGAGGGGGTGAAGAAGATTGGTATCGACTAAGCCCTTCCCGCTCATTAGACAAAGACAAACCCAGTCCAGAGATAGATAATATCAGGAACACGGGTACGTTAACCTAACAGTGAAGTTAATTACTCTGAAAGAGGTGTTACCAAGTTAGGTATAAGTGATAGAAAAAAAAAACCTGTTCTTCCCAGCTGTTCTTCCCCTTTACTAAGCAAATGGAAAGGAGGTGGTTTTAAACAGAGTTAACAAATTATCAACTATCCCACTTAAAGGAACAATGTAGGGTATACAGAAAAGATATATGTTACCAGGTAAGCAAGTTAACAAAATGGTCACACAAAAGAATTAATTTCCTGTCATTCATACACGCGCTAGCAAAGGCCTTCACTCATCTTGCTCTCACTTACCGATTGTGAAAAAATCTTGCACTCCATAGAATAACACAACAGCAGTTACACCTCAACTAAATGTATGAGTGTTTGTTCAAGTTCTAGCCCCAGATTATCGGGTAGGCGGTCAGCACATAAAAGGGTCCCGTAATCGCTGGAAAATGAATCTGTAGTTGTGTCTCTTTTCTTAATAACAGTTTCTATGGGAGGGCACGGTCTCTGATACCGGGGTGAGGATGGTGTGGTCTATTTGACTATGCCGCGGATAATAAAATTCTTACGCGTGCTGGTACACTTTATCCGTGAGGTATGGTTTAAGTCCAGTGAGAAAACTAGTCACATCACTGTTCAGGAAATTATGAATTATCTCTCTGTGTCAGTAAACTAACAAAGCTCGGGCCAGTGTTCTTCTTCCCGTTACGACTTAAGTTGTTTGATGGTGCGTTAAATTTGTCTTTGGGTGTGCTTTCTTTGCTATAAGTTAGATAGCGGAATTCCAAACATAGAATCGCCTCAAAGATTAAAAATTTACACAGTCTCAACAAGTTCTGCGTCAGGGGAACTCTACACACTGTTTATGCTTTGCGTTGCTTAGATTGATTTCTTTATTGCTTTCTTAATGCTGGGATCGCACAGGTTACGATCACTCTGTATGAAAGAAAAAAAAGACATGTAATATACCGAAAACAAATAACCTTCTAAAGCGCGATGAATTTCCCGTTAAGCCTATTATATATATGCTCGCGTATTTAATTATGTATTTAATAAACACTGCGCGAATTCTAGTGGTTAAAAACACACATCTATAAAACTCGGACTCAACTGAATTTATTAATTATAAATTCCTTCGCGACTTTAAAAGTTAATTTAAGCATCTATTATCTTTTGAAATAATATAATAGATAGATCATTATATTTAAAACTGGAACTCTTGAGATGGTTTAATTAAATAGATTTAAATTAACACAAAATCCCTTGAAATAGAATGACTAGACCACTGATCACTTTACACAATATATATTTTACCGCTTTGCACAGAATTAGAAATCACTGCAAATATATATAAAATCCGGGGGAAAATCTATAACAAGATTTCAATAAAGCTAGTGCTTCTGTAAAGGTCTGGCCAGCGAGTGATAACGTGTCTAGTTCTACATGGTCTATTTAGCTAAAATGAAATGTAAGTTGAGTGGGACATGATAAACTTGACAACTTATTTGATCTCACGAACTTTTGGGGATCTGACCGCCAAATCAAGAGAAGAAGCCGCCCCCTGGTCTTCGTATCCGCTCGCTGCTGCCCGTTTCGCTTTCCCCCGTTCGCTCGGTTCCTCGATTGACACCGAGACGCGAAATTAGCGGCAAGCAACTGCGTCTCGTATCAGGGAAAACTACTGTCTTTGATAACGCCGATAGTCTCCCCTAAAATCCCTCGGTCTGTCTCTTTGATCTCGTCGCTGTATCCTACATGAGTCCCGGTGGAATGCGTTCTGGCAAACGAAAAGTTACAACAAATGTTCAGGGGTTCTAATGTTATGAAAAGCTAAAGGTCCCTTTAAATCATCCATCATATCAGGGAAAATTCACTAGTCAAACTAGACGTACGTCACAATGGCTGCATTTTGAATCCTGTCCAGTTTTGCTTTGTTAGAAGCTGCAGCTGAGTCATAGACTATGCTGGCATAATCCAGTTTCCCCCTGATGAAAGACTTGTAGAACATAAGCATTATTTTATTGCTGGCCCCCCATCCATTACC
This sequence comes from Oreohelix idahoensis, assembly GCA_024509875.1. Lineage (NCBI taxonomy): Eukaryota > Metazoa > Mollusca > Gastropoda > Stylommatophora > Oreohelicidae > Oreohelix > Oreohelix idahoensis. Next base: position 27,180 of record JAMPIV010022079.1, read on the forward strand.
TTTTACTATCCTTAGTATATTTAGAGGTCCCCTACAGCTTTCTACTAAATTGTCTATATGTTTATTCCAATTTAGTTGTTTATCTAATGTTAAGCCCAGAAATCTTGTTGTTGAGGAGGTACATATTTTCTGTCCTTTAATGGTTATATAAATCATTTACAGCTATAGTGAAAATTGAAGGAGAAATCACTGATCCCTGAGGAATCCCATTCTGTTGTTCATATATTTCTGACCTATCATTATTCACCTGTACAGCAAAATACCTTTCCTGTAAAAAGTTTTCTAGATACCTATAGGTTTTACAAGTGATGCCAATCTTCTTCATTTTGTAAAGAGCTCCATCTCGCCAGCATTCATCATATGCTCTGGCTACATCTAGAAAGATTGCCACTGTTTTCTCTTTCCTCTTGAAACCTAGCCTTACATCATGTTCTAATCTTACAAGCTGGTCTACTGTACTTCTGTCTGCTCTAAACCCTGACTGGTTTGGGCTATATAACTGATTTTTTTCCAGATAGAATTTAACTCTTTTGTTGACAACAGTTTCCAGTATTTTACCTAGTTGTGATGTTAAGCAGATAGGCCTATATGAACTTACTTCATGGGCTTCCTTATTGGGTTTTAGGATGGGTACTATTATAGCTACTTTCCATGCTTTTGGTATCTTTCCTAATTTCCAGATTTTGTTATAAAGGGAAGTTATTTTGTTTATAGTTTTTTTTGGGTACTTTCTTAAGGATTTCATAGCTAAGTAAATCATGCCCCGAGGCAGTATTAGCTTTCTCATTTATTGCACTAGTTACTTCTTCCTCTGTTATATCAGCATCTAAATAGTTTGTTTCATCTATCTGGGCTGGTAGTTCTTTTGAAAACTGTATCCTAAGTCTTTCTCTTCTCTCATTTTCTTCCTGTCCAAGACTAATTTTTGCACTGACTTTATAGGAATACTCAGCAAGGGCATTAGCTTTTTCTTTATCTGTTTCTGCTCTCTTTGGTAGTTTGATTGTTGGCATTATTGTTTTCTTTATTGTTCCCTTTGATTGCCTTAAGCTTTTTCCATACTTCTTTTATTTGGATGCTAGGTTTAAGTGACTAACAAAACTCCTTCCAGTTAGTTTCTTTGGCTTTAAATATTATTCTGTTAGATTCATTCCTAATAAGTTTATACTCATCATAGTTTTCTTCTGTTCTGTTTTTCTATTTTTTGTAAGGCCCTTTTTCTTCTCTCATGAATTTCTGCACAGCTTTTATTCCACCAGGCAACTGGTTCTTTATTCCACTGAGTTTTTCTTTTCTTATCAATGTTATTTATTGGTTTTAGGTGCTGTGGCATATTTTTATTTGGTATATATTTAATTGCTATTTTCAGAATTTCATTGGTCAGTGTTTCTGCCCACAAGTCAGTATCATCTGTTTCCATGTCTTTATATTTCATCACCTCCAGGTCTGATTGGAAGGCTTCCCAGTTTGCTTTTTTATAGTTGAAAGTCAGTTTCACTGGTTCTGGGTTTGGAATGACTTTTTCATGCATGGTTATTACAATGGGCAGATGATCTGAGTTTGTATCTTGGAACACTTCCCAATTTACATTCGCTAGGTTGTTAGTTGCTATACTTATGTCTATTGCTGAGTCTGCCCTGTTAGCTTGTGGATTAATTCTAGTTGCAGTTCCATCATTTAGAATTAGCAGGTCATTGTTTTCTATGAAGTCAAGTAGGCACTTTCCTGCACTGTCTGCATGTTGTCCACCCCAAGCATAATGATGGGAATTAAAATCGCCTACTATGACTGTTTTGGGTCCTAGTCTGGTGCTTATGGCTTGTATTTCTTCATCTTTAATTGAGCCATCTTTAGCTTATACATTTAGGATTGTTAGATTGTTTGGTTCTGATGCTATAGTTACCTGGATACCTTCTATGTTGGTTGTATCAAATATTTCCCAGTCTATAATTTTAAATTTGTCGCTAACTAAGACTGCGACACCCCCTCCTCTACCTTCTTTCCTATCGTGCCTAAGTGTCTTAAAGACTTACAACTGTATCTATTATTTGGGTTTAAATGGGTCTCTTGAAGAGCATAAATAGAGGTAGTTCCTCCTGTCTCTGCTAGTAGGGGTGCAAAATTCTTTTTCATACCCCTACAATTCCACTGTATAATTCTAAATCCTTCTACCTTGTATTTTAACATCATCTAGTATCCCTTTTATTTTTGGTTAAACTATCAAATTTGCTCTTATTCTGTATTTCCTATACCATTATCAACCATGTTTTCGAGAAATTCCTCATTTAGACTTGTCATTTTGTAACTAACTTTTTCCACTAAGTATGGTAAAAGTACCTCAACTTGTTCTTTGATAGTTTCTTCTAGGCTGCTTTTGTTTCCGTAAGTACGTCAGTCGGTCGGTCATATATAAGGCAAACAATGCAATTATTGTCTAACTTTCAACCACAGTTGCACCCCCTTAGCTGTGGTTGAAAGTTAATGTACTCTCTCGAAAATAGAAAAGTGCGCAAATGAAGGTGTGCATGAACAGTTTGATTATGGAAAGAAGCCAACAACACGATTGATAAACAGTACATGAACTGGAGACAGGAAGGTGCGGAAATGCAGATTAAATCAACAGACAATCAAGATACTCTTCTGTCCAGTTTCATTCGGGAAACGGATTTAACTCATCATTTTCTTAAACATAACCTTAAAATGTAAGTTTTTGATTGTTGTTCTGATACCTTAAACTACATTAAAGTATATTTTTTCAAAGTCACCTATTTTTAGACTGCATAATCCTCATTTTAGTCGACAACTTGCACCTACGGAAACCAAGTATCCCATTCTTGAGAATGAGTTGCTTGCAATTAGCTGGAGCATAACCAAACTTCTACGATATTTAATAGGCGCCCATTTCACGATCAAGACTGATCTGCGGGCCCAGGCGTCATTTCCAAGAATAAAAGGAAGTTGAGGATTAGGCAAAATTGTAATTTAAAGTATTGCAGACTTATTATTATGGATCAAAATGATACGATGGCTGCAATTAAAAACCTGTCAATTTTGACGGGTTATTGCTAGTATGTATATAATTATATAATTAGGCCGGCTAAACTAGGTGAGGGTAGCCAAATGGTTATAAACCTTCGGTGAGTTAGGGTCTGCCTACCCATGCATGCGAAGACTGGATTCGATAGACTGCGCGGAAGAAACCACCTGTTGGTTCAACGAACATGACGGCGATTACCAGCAACGCGCTGTGGAGCGTAAGGAGCACGACGAGGCACGTAGAAAGCCCTGGTCATCCACTGCACCTGACTTCATCTCCAGTCGTCTTGACTTGTCTTGCCACTGGATTGAGATGGACCCAGGCGAGAGAGTGAGGTCGACGAATTGCGCAACTCTTCCTCACTTTAATTCAAATCACCGCGCAAGTCACTCTTTCATCCATTCATCCATCCGGCGGCTCAGGCCATATGGTCGTCTTCCACTGATCGGAGCAGCAGTGGGATTCGGCAGCCCCCTGAGTGTCTGAGCAGCCCTCTTTAGGAAAGCACTGCTCACCTCCATGGCATGAGGAAGGGGCTAGAAAAGGTGCCCTAAACATTGCCTGCTCCACCATTACCTAACCAGCTTACCGCGGTTGGTGGGTACCCTACTTCGGCGGGCGACTGTCATGAGACATTCTAAATACCCATATATAAATTAAAAAGTAAATGAAACCCCTAACGAATTACTTCAATAACAGGAAAGAGAAAAGGTAAAAGAGAACTGTGCTGTCACAATGGCGTACACAAATCCCCCTTTTTCTGCTTCGTCTGCAAATCGTAACGTTTTCACGTTGATAGTAAAAGCCTACTGCATCACTACACGCGTTTCAAAAAATAAAACGGGTACTGCATTTCTTAGAAAAACCTTGAGATAGGCGCTGAGTGATGACCCAGATTTAATATTTCATTCATTCCATTTTATACACGGCGTAACTAAAAGACAGATGAAAGTAGGATAGAGAGAGAGGGACGACTGAAGGCAGGAAGCATGCAACACTAACACGCGTTTCGCGATCAAAAGTGAACGCAAAACCCATGCGTAAGGCATGAAGCACTAACTTTTTTTCAAATAGTCAGTGATAAAAAACACTACTACTACAAGAATCAGGTTTAAAAACATGAAAAATGCTTATTAGGAAATATGAAATTCTACTGATTTACATCTAAGCTCCTGACTTTAGTATGACATAACAGTGGAAAAGGCAGGACAGGTGGCGGTTCTAAACAACGAAAAGGAATAAAGAACAAATATACGACTATCTTTGGAAAACACATATTTTGAACGCCGCCATGTAGCTCACTTTAACTTATATATTATTGTACGGCCGGGACTTGCTAACCAAGAATATGTTATGTGTTACGCCTTTAGTCTGTTAATAAAATAGTTATGGCCAAAATACAATAGTGGGGGTGCCTGACAGCATGGAATCATTTCTGCTCATAAAATTTTTTTATAACGTGTTTGAAAAACATTACGTTACGGAAATAGCCTACCATGTTAACTCCTATTTGATTGGCGGGAATGAGATGTAAGACTAAACACGATTAGTTGGACTGCAAATACTAGTTTAGTTGTTAGGGGAAACGTGAGAAGGGTAATATTTTTTGAAAAGTAGGTAAACATGGCATGATTGGTTAGAGCTGCCAATATACTCAATTCAGGGCGTCTTTCCGGGCCACATCTTGTAATAAACCTACTAAGAAACAGTGCGTTGAGCACCAGTGCATATTTTTTCTAAATAAAAGCCTGGGACAGAGGCAGATCGGAAGTTGTGCCTATTCATTGCCAGTCAACGAAACTGTTTATTTTTCCATGAATTGTGGTAAGCTTGAAATATTTGATATCTTTTTAATGAAAATTGAATGTGAATTGATAATTTATGTCTATCTATGTGTGTGGTTCAGTGGCCAACATGAGAATAGCCTAAATATTGCTCCAACCTGAATAGGAGGTGTCGGAAAAAAGTAAAACTGCATGGGATTGCCAAACAGTACACTGACACCTATCTTATGGACTAGAAAGAAATAATGCTGGAATTGCAGAGGCGTAGTAACCATTAGGGAGGAGTATACTGGTGTAAATTGTTTCAGATGAAGCTAGCAGTGGCCTACAGCACTGAACGCAAGTGTTTGTTATGTATTGTGCTCAGTGTAGAAATAGAGTATAAATTAGTTCTGAAGTAGGAGGTACAACCTTCTTGTTTCAGGGACGGTGGTCCTAAGTCATTGAGGCAGCATTTGGCCTGAGTTGTGCTGAATCCTGAGGCTGACAGCTCACTCCTTGGTCCAGATAGCGACCAGTGAGGTGGCTCCAGAACTCATTGAAGTAATCGAGCAGAGGAGTCTTTTCCTGCAGTCATCACGAAAGTTAAGAATGTGTGGCCAAAGGAGCTCAACAATATGTGCCCCCCCCCCCCCTCTAAAACTGTACAGTAAAATAAAGGAGGGCCGATAAAAAGTATTAATAAAATGACAGGATACTGTGAAATTATTATCCCAATAATAAATTTCCAACAAGGATCAAGCACCCCCCCCCCCCCCCCCCCCCCCTCTAAAATTGACAGTAAATAAAGAGGGCCTATAAACTGTTTAAATTGACCGGAACTGTGAATTTTTCCCAATAATATTTCCACAAGGATCAAGCACTTGATGTCATGAGGACAAACAACACTCTAGCTTGAAAAACAAAACCAGTATTAACTCATATTACTACTCCACAACTTACACACATAAGATAAGAATAATAAAATATGTCAATACCAAGATTATATTGATAAACTGTGTACATACTACTTGTAATTATAATTGATTGTGATTCCTGGTTCACTGTGTAGTTGAATCAGGATATCTCTATGTAAAGGAATTAATACATAGATATATTTGACTTTTAAAACTGACTCAGTTAAGATGATCTTATAGAGTGTTACATGTGTGTGATTGTCACAGTGCTGTAAAGTGCTGTGAAATAAATTAAATTGTTTATGTGTCTGTTGTTGTTGTGACTTACACTTCATCATTTGCATAACCCTAGACATTCAACGTAGTCATCACAATATTCCAGAATAATTCTGACTGAGATATAAATGTGGTAGCAAGTAAGGTCACCTGTAATACATCAAACTTATTAGATACAGATACCTTCACAGCTGATCTCAGTCAGCACACTAAGTCCCCTATAAATATTTATATCATCCCACTTTACCACAGCGACATATAAGAAAAAGAAAGGACAGATTTTCCCCCCTCATTCTAGGCGCATGGAATGTGCGCACTCTCCTTGACAAAGACTTTAACGCAAACAGACCTGAGAGACGAACTGCCCTGATTGGGAGAGAACTGGCCAGGTACAGCATTGACATAGCAGCACTGAGTGAAACTCGACTTGCAGGCGAGGGCCAACTTTGCGAAAAGGGTGCAGGTTATACATTCTTTTGGAGCGGAAGAGGAACTGAAGAAAGACGAGAAGCAGGGGTTGGATTTGCAATCAAAACAGCACTTGTTGGCAAGTTAGCGGGGCCCCCAAAGGGAATAAAGGACCGACTGATGACGGTCAAGATCCCCCTGTTTTATGGAAGAAAACATGCCACCATCATTAGCGCGTATGCACCAACTATGACAAACCAGGATGACGTCAAAGATAAGTTTTACGACGAACTACATGCACTCATTGCATCAGTTCCTAAAGCACATAAGCTCATCATTCTTGGTGACTTTAATGCAAGAGTAGGCTCAGATAACATCTCCTGGAATGGCACTATTGGAAGGTACGGCGTGGGTCGCTGTAACAGCAATGGACTTCTTCTCCTCCAGACTTGCGCAGAACATGACCTCCTTGTCACCAACAACATTTTTCGACTTCCTACTCGCAACAGGACCTCCTGGATGCACCCTCGCTCAAAGCATTGGCACTTAATTGACTATGTAATTGTTAGAAAGAAGGACAGGCAAGATGTCCGGGTGACCAAGTCCATGTGTGGTGCCGAATGTTGGACTGATCATCGCCTCATTGTATATAAACTCAAAATTCGTATCCAACCAGCCAGGCGCCCTCAGGGGAAGAAAACTCAAAAGAGGCTGGATGTCACCAAACTAAAGAAGACAAAAATCAAACAGTCATTTACTGACACCTTAGAAGACCGTCTCAACTCTATCTCGCTAGATGGCCAAAGTGTGGAAACAAATTGGGCAGCCCTAAGTGAGCAGATCTACAACACTGCTACAGAGGTCCTGGGTCCTTCCATCAAGAAACAAAATGACTGGTTTGATGAGAACTCAGATGATATAAAGCAGATGTTGGCTGAGAAACACCATCTCCATAAAGCATATTTAAATGATCCAAAATCTACATCCAAGAAAGGCGCTTTCAACAACATGCGTAGAATCGTCCAACATAAACTACGCCAGATGCGGGATTCATGGCTGAGTAATAAGGCAGATGAGCTCCAAGGCTTTGCTGACAGCCATGACTTGAAAAATTTTTACCTTGCACTCAAAGCGGTCTATGGTCCAACATCATCAAGATCATTTCCCCTCCTTAATGCAGATGGAAAAACACTAATTACAGACAAGGAAAAAATTCTCCAACGCTGGGTCGAACACTTTAATAATATTCTGAACCAGCCATCATCTATTAACGACGAAGCCATCAACCGCCTGCCCCAAATTCCTATAAATGAAGCATTAGATGATGTACCACCTCTGGAGGAAACTAAAAAAGCGATTCGGCAACTGTATAGTGGAAAGGCCCCCGGCTCCGATTCAATTCCTGTTGGATTTATAAAGATGGCGGTGCAGTACTGATAGAGAAACTTCACATGATCTTCCAGCAAATGCGGCAGAGTGAAACCATCCCACACGATCTCAAAGATGCGTCAATTATACATCTATATAAACGTAAAGGTAATCGCCAAGACTGTAACAATCATCGAGGCATCTCTCTGTTATCAATCGCTGGGAAGATATTCGCCAGAATCCTTTTGAATCGCCTTACGGCTCATCTTGACAAAGGTCTTTTACCTGAAAGTCAGTGTGGATTCCGGAAAGAACGTGTAACCACAGATATGGTGTTCGCTGCAAGACAGCTACAAGAAAAATGCCAAGAACAGCACTGTGACCTGTACACAGCTTTCATCGACTTGACAAAGGCGTTCGACACGGTCAGTAGAGAGGGTCTATGGAAGATCATGGCAAAATACGGCTGCCCAAAGAAATTTATCACAATAGTGCAGCAACTGCATGATGGAATGCAGGCTAGAGTTCAGGAAAACGGTGAGCTATCAGAGCCTTTCCCCGTCTCAAATGGAGTTAAACAAGGGTGTGTACTTGCACCGACTCTGTTCAGTATCATGTTTTCTGCTATGCTGACTGATGCTTTTAGGGACGGGGACACAGGAATCGACATTAGTTATCGTATTGATGGAAAATTGTTTAACCTTAGGAGGCTTCAAGCAAAAACCAAGGTCAAATTACACACCATCAGATATCTTCTGTTTGCTGATGATTGTGCCCTCAATGCTGGCTCAGAGGCTGATCTGCAGCATAGTGTGGATAGATTCTCCGAAGCCTGCGCCAACTTTGGGCTTACCATCAACACGAAGAAAACAGAAATCATGTACCAACCAGCTCCTGGCACAGTTTATACTGAGCCAATCATCAAGGTTAATGGTGAGAAACTGAATGTTGTGAACAGATTCACATACCTTGGTAGCACACTATACCATCAAACCCACTACATATATTGGGGTCTATTTGTCCCGGGATAATTAGCCCATTAAGTATATTAGGATCTCCTGGGGGGAGAATTAGATTAGGGGAACACATTATAAAAGTTAAAAGTGTCCCTTAAAATTAAAAGTGTCCCTGAAAATAAAAGTTGGTGAATCTTCACAGCCAGTGGTGGTTAATTAATTAATTAGAATTATTTTAGACTAGAGTAATTAGAAGTACTTTAGTGGTTGGAAATTTTATCTTGCACATTGCTAGATTTGTTTAAAAAGTATGGCGGAGCTGGCCAAATTCAGATCAGCTGCTGTGCTGACGGCAAAGGAGATGGGAATGGATGGTCAGATTTTAATTCAATATGTAACGGCTGAATGTGATAAGTATATTGAACGGGAAGAAAGAAGATTAGAAAAAGAGGCTGAAAGAAAATTGGAGTCTGAAAGGTTGGCTGAAGAGAAGAGGTTACAAATTGAGGCTGAGACTAAGAGGTTACAAATTGAGGCTGACAAAGCGGCTAAAGCATTGGAGGCAGAAGAAAAACGACAGCAAAGGGAGGCAGAAGATAAAAAGGCCGAAAGGGAAGCAGAAGATAAAAGGTTGACTGCCGAAAGGGAGGCAGAAGATAGAAGGTTGCAGAGGGAGCACGAATTACGACTCAGGGAGCTGGAGCTACAAGGCCAGGCTCCTGAAAATGGTGCCAGCCCTTTTGCCTCAGATGCTACGCCCAGTCTGGGAGCCTCAAACTCAGCTATGGGGTTTCATTTAGACCATTTTGTTGAAAAAGACGATGACATAGAGGGGTACCTAGGACGTTTTGAGTTATTAGCTACTACATATGGGTTAGAGAGAGAGAGATGGAGTTTAAAGCTATCACAGGGACTGAGAGCTACTTCTTACGAAGTCTTCGCAAAAATGAACAGAGAAGACCAGGAGAATTATGACATGTTAAAGCAGGCTTTGTTATTGAGGTACGAAAAAAATGGGGAATTTTATCGTAAGAAATTTAGAAATGCCAAACTGTTGTCTGGGGAGACATACCACCAATTCTCTGCCAGACTGGAAACCTATTTGGAGAAATGGACTGCTCTGGGGAAGACCCAAGATCTTAAAGAAATGATCATGATTAAGCAATTGAGAGAGTCCATGGCTCCAGACATGAGAAAATTTCTCATGGAACAAGGTGCAGAGAAGTTGGTGGAGGTTTTAAATGTCGCTGAAAGGTATCAGGCAGCCCAGGCAGAGGTAAGTGGTGCTAAAAAGAAGCACATAGACAATTTTAAAGCTCCACAGCAATTTAATAAATTTGATAATAGAGAACAGGGAAATAAAGGTAGGACAAACTTTGAACGGCCAAGAAATGACTACCGAGACAGAAACTCACAGTTCAATGACCAAAAATCTAATGAAAGAAAACCGTTTAACCAAGGAAAAAGATGGTGTAAATGGTGCAAGACAGATAACCATAACACCGAATTTTGTAGAAGGAAACCTTCAAACATTGCTGCAATGAAGTCGGGGACTCAAAGATTAAAGGTTAATCCTAAGGGACAGCAGGACCTGCCCGCCGCATTGTTTGCGTACCGGGAGGTACCACATAGTTCAACCGGGATGGCTCCCGCAACTCTGCTATTTGGGAGGCCAATAAAAGGTCCATTAGAAGCCCTATTAAGGACCTGGACAGACGAGAAGGCGGAAGAGACTGTTACCTCATCTTATCAATACGTGAACGAACTGACCACTCGTTTGAAAGCTGGATGGAAACTGGCCAATGATAATTTGAAACAAGCCAGGAAGAAACATGCAGCATATTTTAATAGGAAGGCAAGGGACAGAGAACTGGCAGTGGGAGAGAAGGTGCTGCTTCTACTACCCGGTAGCCAGAATAAATTACAAATTGGATGGCAAGGTCCATATACGGTTCTAGAGAAGGTGTCTAGAACAAACTATAAAATTGACAAAAAGGGGAAGGAGAAAGTTTATCATGTAAACCTGTTAAAGAAGTATCTGGACAGACCACTCCAGGAAAGCACCCCTTTACTGACCTTAGCTATCGCAACTCAAATGCAAAAGGACCACTCACCTCACATGAATACCCATTACATCCTTGTGAAACAGCAGCACAGGTAAAAGTCAGTAAGCACCTGACTAAAAACCAGAGGGAGAGAGTTCAACAGGTTCTGGAGGAACATACAGATGTATTAACAGATAAACCAGGCCATACAAATTTGATACAGTATGACATGAAACTGGTAGACTCAAACCCAATCTGTATGAGAGCCTATTCTATTCCGTTCGCGAAGGAGAAGGCATTGAAGGAAGAAATAGATTATTTGTTGAAGGAGGGGATTATTTCACACAGTGAATCATCTTTTAGCTCTAGTGTCGTATTGTTGAGAAAACCGTCTGGGGAACACAGACTGTGCATAGATTACAGGAAACTGAATGCTGTCACAGAAGGACAAGTGGATCCATTACCAGACACAAAACAGTTATTTGCCAGACTGAACAAGGCAAAATACTTTTCAAAGGTGGATCTTAGTAAAGGCTATTACCAGATTCCAGTGAAGCCTGAAGTGAGACCTTATTTGGCTTTTAGCACTTCGGATGGACATTATGAATTCAACATGCTACCATTCGGACTGAAAAATGCTCCGAGTGTATTTTCAATGATGATGCGCAAATTGTTGGATCCCCTGAATAACCCATGTATCACGAATTTCATGGATGATATTCTCGTCGCCACAGAGACATTTGAAGAACACAATGAAGCTCTAGAAATGTTATTTAATAGGCTTAGGGAGGCGAACTTGACTGCTAGGCCAACAAAATGTTGCATTGGATGCAAAGAGTTGGAATTCTTGGACACACTGTATATCAGGGTAACATGACCCCTGATCCCAAGAACTTGGAAAAACTGCAGAGAGCACCTAGACCACAAACAAAAAAGGATGTGCGATCATTCGTGTCGTTATGCGGATTTTATCAAAAATATATCAAAGATTTTAACTCTATTTGTGCTCCTCTGACTGATCTGACTCGCAAGGGACTTCCAGATAAAATTAATTGGACTGCGCAAAGTGAATTAGCGTTCCAAGACTTAAAGGAAAAACTCACTAGCAAGCCTATTCTCAAACTACCTGATTTGACACAGGACTTTGTCTTAAGAACCGATGCAAGTAATGTAGGACTCGGAGCGGCTTTATTGCAAAGATCATCTTCACCTGATGGGGAACTGAAACCAGTCGCTTATGCAAGCCGCAAATTGAATTTGGCGGAACAAGGATACTCCACAAGCGAAAAAGAATGTTTAGCGTTAATCTGGGCAATAAAGAAGTTTCAAATCTATCTGTATGGTAGGACTTTTGTGGTCGAGACGGACCATCAGCCTCTCGTATTCTTATCTCAGGCTAAGCATGAAAACGCAAGATTGCTGAGGTGGTCTTTATTGCTTCAACCTTATCAGTTTAGTATCCAATATATCCCAGGCAAATTGAATGTCGGTGCAGATTTCCTCAGTCGGCAACCCTGTGATCAAAATTAGAGTAATGGCAGGCGTAAGGAGAGATTTTATCTATGTGTATCACTGGTTTTAGAACTTGCCGTAGGCATGTTTTCAAGTGGGGAGATGTGTCACAAAATTAACCGTGATACAACGTTAAAATATCTGCAATGATACAACGTAGGGATAAAAACTAATGCGTAAGCTGCTAGAATACATGATCGCCCACGCCGCGGGTCATCACCCGCCATGGAAATTAAATTGTTAGACTTGAAGGCAAAACGGAACGGGATGAGAACGGAGATCAAAAGGAAAAATCTGACTGAACGCGTGCTTGAAACTAGCGAGGCTAAAAGGACGCAAAGTGGTGGGGAAAGGAGGAAAAAGTCACGTTCCCAAAGTTGACATAAAGTAAAGAAATCGACAAAAGGGACCTTGGATATTATACGCCACAGTCATTTATTGGACGCTTTTGCGATAACTTAGTCCGTTTATTTGAATGCAGTGATGAACGCATTCCAGAAGATTCTAGAAAATGTTTGAAAAGTAATTTTTCTTAATAATAATGTTAGGAATATAAAACCTAGCTGGCCGGATGGCCCATCTTGAGCAGTGAAATAATATGCTTTCATTTATACAGACGGATAGATAATAAGAAAGATATTGACAAAAGACTGTGTTGTTCATATCAACGATCGTCTGCATTGAAATAAAACATGTCACTAATTTTCAAAAAATTGTGGCCTTGAAGACGCAAGTGCTAAAATCTAGTTGGAATGAAGAGACGGGGTGGGATGGTGAATTGTGGCTAAAAATAACTTTAACGGCAAAATTGTGTAGGGGAAGGCAGAGTTGGTTCAAAAAACAAGTGTGTTTTTTTGTGAAACGCAAGTAGAGACGGACGGACCAACAGACAATAAGGCATACTTGACTGAGGTATGACTGAAATGACTTTTTGGTAGGATATTTGAATTTGAAAAATAAAAGGCAGTGATTGGCCATAGATGAATATATTATCGTCGCTCAGACGCGCATTTTGTGCCATTCATTATAAGTTGTCCTAGTAGACACAGTGAATTATTAAGTGGTGTAATTCCCAGAAGCTATTGAAATATTTAGAGGGACGCCATCCTAAAGCCCGCAGCTCAGCTGAGTTTTGCTAGCATTTAACTGTGTTCTATATTCATAATTCTGGTAAGACTGAAATTATTTCTTTGTACATTTTAATATTTGTTTAAGGTTTCGAGTGATTTGATACTGCAATAGCATAATCTGTCCCTTACAACAAGTAAGGATTCGCTCTAGACCCCCCGCCCCAGTTCAGGGTCTAGAGACAAATAAAATACATAAACTCCAGCAAGGATTATGAAGGACAGATCAAGTGTTGAGATCAGTGGAACATATCACCTATCCTATTCTATGGCAGGAAGCTAATGAACATATTTCAGAATACGTAGTCTGGGAGAACTTATCCTATGTAAAACCAACTTGGTAAGATGTGTTGTTTGGTCAGAAAGATCTGACCCGTCTATGTGGTGTTGTTGTTGTGTAGTGTTGTGTCCAGAAATGGTTAGAGGATGGAATTCTGACACATGACTAATACTTTGATTGCAGAACTGTGAGTTTCAGTTGGCACCAATGTGGTGTCAAATGAGTTGTTGAATATTACCAGAGTTGACCCGTGCAGTAACATTTTGTCAGAGCAGCCTATTATAGCCCCCAAGCACGGAGAGGTGGGGCCACCAGACTTCTGATATTGCCCCCAAGCACGGAGAGGTGGGGCCACCAAACTTCCGATATTGCCCCCAAGCACGGAGAGGTGGGGCCACCAGATCTCAGCACCAGAGCTACCCCTTCAAGCTACGTGAGCGTCTGGTCTGCTGAGAATTCACCAACTCAACTTATTTGGTAACACACCCATAAAAATTCCATCCAATAACTGGACAATGTGTAGTCACCATAGACAGGGAGTGATGAGGCCACCCCAACAGCACATCCATTAAGTGTTCTCCAAAATAGATTACAACTATAAACAGTAGTAATATTAACTAGTCTAGTAACATACATATGTACACACCTTGCATTTATTATGTAATATTCATGCATTTCTTTCATAATTGCAAAACCTTTCATATGTTCTGGCCAAAATAAAACCTTGGTTCAGAACAAATAAATTTAAAGAAAATTACTATCAAAATTTTACACACTTGGGTTAGTTCAGCGTATTATAACATTTATTAATATTATTAGACTTAGTAAATATCTGTGTGTGTGTATGTAAACTACCACAACACATTACATATCATTACCCTAGACATTTAACGTAGCCACATTCATTAGAAAAAAAAAAGATAGGTGTGAGGTCGTAGTGGTAGCAAGAAGGGCCTTCTGACAATTCACCGCTACATTTTATCTCAGGAGCCTTCACAGCTGACCTCATGCATCACACTTAGTAATATCACCATCATACAATACCATCAAACCCACTACACTAGCATTGATACTATTCTGATGCGGTCACAGATTCGCTGGGCAGGTCATGTAGTCCGCATGCCAGACCATCGACTGCCAAAGATACTCTTTTATGGTGAGATGCAGAAGGGTAAACGCTCCCATGGTGGCCAAAAGAAGCGCTTCAAAGACACGTTAAAGACGTCATTGAAAACCTTTGACATAAACCCAGACACATGGGAAGCTGCTGCGCAAGACCGAACTGCTTGGCGCACATATCTTCGTAAAGGTGCAGCGGCATGCGAATAATCCAGAAGAGCAGCAGCGGAACAGCGGAGACAAGCTAGAAAAGACCGTGTAATAAAACCTTCACATGAAGCAAACATTCCCTGCCCACACTGTCCGAGATCTTTCCAGGCCCGCATCGGGCTCATCAGTCACCTTCGTACCCATAGACTAACCTAACATATTCCTAAATAATTGGATGAACAGAGTGGTCTTCATCACCCGTGATGGACGAACAACATATAATTGAGTTGTGGTAATATGTGTTCCTGTCCCCTCGTAGCTTTGAGACAAAGACAAAATAGGATTACTGTTTCCTCGTGCATTTCGTACAAGGTGACTGTGGAGCGTTCAGTTTCTGGGATATACGTTTTCAGCCAATACGGTTCGATGTCTAGGGATCCCAGGCTTACGGGCTTTAAACAGTAACTTGTGAACTGGCTTTCAACTGAGCAAACAGTAAGAACTTTGACCAGACTCCGTGGCAATGCAGGACAATATTTATTTGCAGAACACTGATGCATTTATGGTTCGGTTTTTGCATGACACATCCTCCAATACATCTCGCTAATAATGTACTTCTAGTACACTAAGGATTTACATTTATGGCACGTACACAATCCCAAATAGAGGGTAAACATAAACAATGATCTCCGTCGCTCCGTCAAACAAACCGACGTCACATACGAACTACGCATAGCGACAATAAAAGAGTGCCGCACTTGATAGCACCACAATCATCTTCATTATCACTCACATATGGCGTGCAAAAGTATACGACACAGTGACTAATGTGAGGTTATGCACGGGGCAGGCAAAATTATCATTTAAAACACGTTGCTACAGACGCCACTGCTGCGGGAGTCTTTGTGCAGGCTTCCTGCAAGGAGACCAACTGCAATGGTGGTTCCATACACCATAAGGAGTGAAAAGAAAGTAATTTAACGAATGACTATGTGTTATTATATATATATATATATATGGGAGCCGCGCTGGTGTAATGGTTACCACACTGCGCTGGCGATCGGGTGATCCAAGTTCGAGTTTTATGGACTGAAATTTTTTTTTTTTTTTTTTTTTTTTTTTTTTAACCAGCGGCACTTGGGCTTTCAGCCCTTCGGCCCAATGACATGTCATTGCGAGGCTGGGGAACCTGAGGACTTTCCTTCCAACCCGGTCAGGAGCTTCGCTCCTTCCCATCCACAGAGGGTTTATCACAGGAGCCGTTCAGGCTATTCAGTCAAATTTCCGGCCGTAAACATTTCTTCAAATGCCGACGCCCGGGTTTGAACCATGAACACCTGGTCGCCAGTACAACGCCGAAGCCGTTACACCAGCGCGGCTCCCATGGACTGAAATAATTCGAGCCCTGGCGAAGACATTTGAAAGAGTGTCGTCGACCAGGGACTGGAATAACCTGAACGGCCTCCTGAGCCGATCCAGCTCTAATGGGTACCTCCGAAATCGGCGAGTATCTGCCTGAATAGTGAGAGGACACCTGTCATGGTTACAGGGAAAAAGGGATACTCCCGTAAAATTAGTCTCAGGTTAGACATATTAACCGGAAATTTCGCCTCGAGTAATAGAGTGCGTACGATACAAAAATTATTATATATATACTACTGGACAAAAGTTAAGGGCCGCCATTCAGTTTAGACATAGTTTATGTAATTGATTGGCAAACTGTAAAGACAAGTGAAAATGTCATTAAAACTGAGCTCAGAGAAATGTGTAAATTTTTTTTAAATGTCCAAAAACTGGGTCACTTTAACCCGCACGTGAAAATTACCATTGTTGCTGCAAAAACTCGTGGTTTTTGCAACACGCCCCACTAGTTCAAAAGGTGAAAAAGTGAGTTGAATTTGAATGCACGCAGAAAATGATCATCGGTAAAGAGTGTTCACCGTTGGTATGCAATAAATCAGTATGACAAGTGGTCGAAATGATCACTGCATTAGCCATGCATTTATTTGGTCCATAATGGAGTTTTTCTTGGTGGCCCTTAACTTTTGTCCAGTAGTATATATATTGTCACATAATGTATATTTCTGTGCACACCTGAGCTTTAATATAAGTGTTGTAAAATATTGTATGTCAGCTGAACTGCATAAGAATGATCATGCGTTCGGAAGCTGTGCTAATGGGTGCAGGGAGATTAGTAAGCAATAGGCCTGACAGAGAAAGGTGTCGGTTACCGGCTATAGAAGCCGTATTACATTTGATTGTGCTCCCTTTATGGTTGCTAGGTTTTGTGCAGCATTGTTTCATATTCTAATGTAGTAGGACTTGCTGAGCCAGCCATATGGTTATAGCTGTGGTTATTGAGTTCGTATGTGTAGCATTGTTATTATTAAAAGGGAGATTGTCAGCACGCCTTCGTGTTATGCTTTGTCTCCATTTATGTTGTCATCGGGACAGAATAACGAACAAAGACCTATCATAATCCTTTAGCGTTCTCCCATGTATAGGCCTTCATGAGCGTCCGATTGACAGAGTGGTGCCGGGTTCCATTCACGGTATCGACACGCTTCAGTCTACCCAGCTGTAAATTGGTATCTGACTTTGTTTTTGAGATAATGAGGGAAATGGTAACGAGGAATGGAACTGGTCACCCCCACATATCGATGCTGGACCTAGTATGATGAAGTCTCTAACACATCACTACACTACGGCAATATCTACTAAGGGAATACCTTCCTGCAAACAAATTTAAATCAAGCCGTCCAGTCCCGTCCCATCTTTCCTATATCCTTGCATATCTTCTTTATGCCTATGTCGACTATATTCAATTCCCTTCTTCAAATGTGTTTAAATCTCCTTCTATTCATCATCATCATCAGCTGCCATCTCCACAACGAAGGTTGGCTGTAATGGATCTCCAACGTCTTCTGTCTCTTGTCTTGGTGGTGCACTCTGATAGACTCTTTCCTGTCCATCTCTTGATGTTATCTTCCCACTTATAGCGCTGTCTTCCCCTTGCACGTTTGCCTTCAATTCTCCCTTCTGTTATGGTCTTCTGCAAGGTGTTATGCCTTTTTATGTGGCCAAAGTATTTTAGCTGCCGAACTTTGATCTCCCTCATTAGTTCTCTTGTCATACCTAGATTTTCTAGGACCTCCTTATTTGTTTTCATCTCTTTCCATGAGATACGCCCCATTCTTCTATATATCCACATTTCAAGAGCCTCAATTCTATTGCGCTTACCAAACGAATTTTAACTCAACGACTGCCTTGTAATGATATAAATCATGAAGGAAACTTTAACTGATATCTTTTGTCTTCTCCGTCTTCGTAATCTCTCAGACGTCAGAATATTTTCAAAGAAAGCAGTGGTCAGATTGAGGATATTTGTATCTCCATAGAGCTTTTCCACGAATGGTACTGGTGACTGACATATGTGCTTTCTCTGGTCCTCATATGTTGAACCAGTTGTACAGCAGTCATTTTATCAGTGCCACATTTACACTCATCGGAAGTTCCTATCTTTTGCTTGTTGAATAGATGATATCCCAATCTATTGTGGCTGATGCGGTGTCTAACAAATTACCACTTGTTCCTTTCTGCTCAGTTTATATGGAGATGCAGGAGTTTTTTTGTGTGCAGACAGTAAGGGCAGGAGGTGGATTGGGAAGTGTGCAGACTGATTAAATAGAAAGGTAGACAGAGCGTGATAGTCACATAAACGTTAATCTAACAGTACACACACAGACACACAAGAAAGAAATTTGAAGAGTTCGAGATCCATTCGATATGCTATAGCTCTTCAACCTTTTCACTTCACGGTACGAGCTATCCGTGGTGCGGATAATGTGATGGCTGACATTTTGTCTAGATGCCCACATGACTCCAACTAATACTTCTGTCCTATATTTCTATATATTACAGAGTCATAACACACCTATATTTCTACAATAGATTAGCACATCTGTACTTACTTTATATGTACACACTATCGTGCTTTGTTGTCATCTTCTTCTGTTCGTTTTTTTTTAAATGATAGAGGAGGACTGAGTAGTTAATATAAGGGCCGTTAGTTTACTAAACAGCCACAATTATTAATAATGTATTGTACCTTATGAAGCATATTAGTTATTAATTAGCATTATATTGCTTGTACTTTCTCAGAATGTCATTGTTGAGCTGAGGACTTACCTTACGAGTTCTAGATTGTGTACTTACCCTCGGAATACCAGAGCATATGTCCTGGATCGTCATGTAGTTTAACTTTACTATGTACTTATGTCATTACATGTCAAAGAATGTACTATTTAAATTTTCCTATCAGATTTGTACATCCATTTTTAAAGACAATATTAGAGTATGCTGTTTAATGATGATTATAGTAAATTGCATACGTATATTGTGTTTACATGCTAACGTGATGTGTGTTGGTGACACCTCCCCGATGTGAATATTTTTTGAGACATATTTATTTTTCTGTTGAGGTATATCCTCACCAGACACTCTATAATTAGCCTATTGTTTGGCAATTTAATTAATTATCAGCGCATAATTCGTGCGTTTTGAGCCGCTTATCGCTTGCTCTTTGATATTGAAAAAAAAAATATGTTCCACATTTTTTTTTTATCGGGAGGAGGTGGTGATATGTTGCGTGATAAATTCTCGCAACATCGTTTTATTTCAATATCTGTTTTATAACGCAAGGGCAACAACTGCTTGAAATCTATAGTCACTTTTCTCGGTAAGCATTTGTCTTCTCGCGTTAGTATCGAATGCAGTTAACTTTTGAGCTGTGGTCATTTTTGCGCTGGACTGCGCATGACTTGTCTTGTTGTTTGGTCGATCGGTTTCCGCCCACCACTAGTGGGGAGTGAGCGATTTGGAATGGCGAAAGAGATGCCTCGTTGAAGAGGGGATCTCCGCTATTTTTGTTCTGTCAGGGATGTGTAGTCCTCTTATGGATATTTCGTTTAGTCGAGATAATACCTCTAGTGTTTTCCCACATGTCGGGAGGCGTGATATTTCTGTGTATTTCATGAAAGCAAGGTAAATTGACTTTTTCATTAACTCTATCGATTTTGGGTCGTGAGCGATTTCGATTCATAGCCTGTCTCCGAAAGTCGTCGTCACGAGATGTTCTTTCCCAGCTCACATGTCGCTGCATTGTACTGCATCGGTTGATGCATGTACCAAGGACCATTACTTGCTACTTTGTTAAATGAACTAGGTTTAGAAAACCTTTATTATCTAGAGGATATTTTTGAGGACATTATTTATACTTCGGCAGACGTGTCTGTCTTGCTGAAGTCAAACTAAGGAGAGTGAACTGATCTCATACATCTGGTTATCTCCTGGCTGTTATAGAAAAGGATGGAGTTGTTCACCTGACTACATTTACAGCACTTTGAAATATAACATGCATCTGACTCATCATTGTAATGCTGTCTACCGTTTATTGCTGTATTGAATGTTGCTGTGATAATGACTGTTTGATGTGCCTACACATTTGCGTAACCATTTTGTCACTGTGGCGTCCACAATAAATAATGAAGAAAAAACGTCAACGGCTGTTTCAAGACTCATTGACTTTATACGTCGTGAGTTTACTGACGTCCTATGTGGATTGCCCTGTTATTGTTGCATGAACATTGTTTTGACTGAACACATCTACACACTACACAAAACCAGACATGCGGATGCCATCCATCATCATATGGCATCACGCATCAGATAGATAGATCGATCGACCGACCGACCGACAGACAGACAGACAGACAGTCAGATAGATAGATAGATAGATAGATAGATAGATAGATAGATAGATAGATAGATAGATAGATAGATAGATAGATAGATAGATAGATAGATAGATAGATAGATAGATAGATAGATTAGATAGATAGATAGATAGATAGATAGATAGATAGATAGATAGATAGATAGATAGATAGATAGATAGATAGATAGATAGATAGATAGATAGGTAGATGGATAGATAGAAAGATTTATAGATAGCTAGGTAGATATATAGATAGATTTTTAGATAGATAGATAGATAGACAGATAGATAGATAGATAGATAGATAGATAGATAGATAGATAGATAGATAGATAGATAGATAGATAGATAGATAGATAGATAGATAGATAGATAGATAGATAGATAGATAGATAGATAGATAGAAACACACGCACAGAAACTCAAACTGTGAAAAATAAGGAGGAAAGAAGAAAAAGGACAAATAAGAAAAAGAACAGACATCAATTAATGAGAAAAAAACAATAAGGTGTTATTATGATGTTGAAGGAAGAAAACAGAAAAAGAAAGAGAGAAAAACCGTGAAAAGAAGAAAATGCAGAAAGAAAGCAAGAGAACGCTAGTTAAGAAGTTTAAGAAAGCAAACACTAGCACAAAGATGTAAAGAAATAGGATGAAGAAATGATCATCACTACCGTACATTCACTTCTCATTGGAGCAGTGGTGTACTAAGGGGTTGAGAGGGGGGGGGGGTGGTCTGCCTAAAGTGATCGCCGCGGGGGGGGGGTGGGGGGTGGTGTGGCCATCGGACACTATTATGACTGTACTTTAATATGAATAAATCAATTTTCCAGCATAATAAATTTTTCTGTGTGTTTATTTATATAGGTATGATCTGCCTATGGTGCCAAATATTTTAGGTACACCCCTGCCGGATAGCACAGGTCCTAAATAACACATGCCTTGCCGCGCTGACCTGTGCTAACTGTTCAAGGCTATGTCATGTCTTCTGTACCCTTTCCTTAAACATGGAGAACAACAAAATCAACAACAAAAAATGTTACAGACATTCATAAACGGGTGCGTGTGTAGAATGGGCGGAGTGAAATGGTATGACAAAGTCACAAGTCTCGAACTTATGACAAGAACCAGACAAGAGCCAGACAAGAGCCAGTATAACAAGAGATGAGAAGAAGATGATGGTAGTGGATAGGACACACATTGAGGAAACCTGTTGATAGCATTACAAGGCAGTCCTTATTCAGGAATCCCCAGGTAAAGAGAGGCAGAGGTAGATTAAAATACACATGGAGAAGAGAACTGGAAACAGAGGTGAAAATGATGAGGAAAACGTGGGAAGAACTTGAGCGGATGGCACAGGACAAGAGGACTTGGTATGTGTTTGTTGAAGGCCTATGCTCATTAGGGAGCTAAAGGGTATTGAATGATTGATTCTTTTCGTGTTTATCAATGCATCGTGTAGTATTTTATTTGGTCTCATTCTACTTCTGTTGCACTGGGAATCCCAGAATAATTACTGTCTTGTAAAGCTATCAACTGGTTTTCGTAAAGTGTGCACTATTTAAAGCCAGTTTCGTCTACTCACCTCCAGTTCCATTTGAGATTTGTATTACTCATAACATATCTGGATTCACGTGTCATGACATCTTGAACACACACCTAATGAAAACTCTCTGTTTCAGTTCATTCACCGTCTCCGAGAGTATTTGCTTGTAAATGTAGTCTTTTCAACTTTAATTTTAAATGTGAAATAGTTGTATTGCTTCCGTTATCTCTATCTTTGTCTCTCTCCGTGTCTCTTCCTGTCTCTCTGCCCCTTTCTATGTATCTCTATGTCTCTATGTCTCCCTGTCTCTCTTTTTCTCTCTCTGTATCTCTTTGTCTCTCTGTCTCTCTATGTCTCACTGTCTCTTTCTTTCTCTCTCTGTATCTCTCTCACCCTCTGTCTTTCTTTGTCTCTCTCTGTCTCACTCTGTTACTCTCAGTATCTGTCTCTCTCTGTCTCTGTCATTCTTTCTATCTCTGTATCTCTCTATGTCTCTCTGACTCTCTCTGTCTCACTCTGTTCTCTGTCTCTCTGTCTCTTTCTGTCTCTCTGTGACTCTCTTGTCTATCTCGACTCTCTCTCTGTCTCTCTATGTCTCTATCTCTGTATCTGACTATCTATATCTCTTTATGTCTCTCTGTCTCTTTCTGTCTCTCTGTCTCTCTCTGACTCTCTTGTCTCTCTCTGACTCTCTTGTCTATCTCGACTCTCTCTGTCTCACTATGTCTCTTTCTGTCTCTCTCTGACTATCTTGTCTCTCTCGACTCTCTCTGTCTCTCTATGTCTCTATCTCTGTATCTGACTAGCTATGTCTCTTTCTGTCTCTCTGTCTCTCTCTGACTCTCTTGTCTCTCTCGACTCTCTCTGACTCTCTATGTCTTTCTCTGTCTCTCTCTGTCTATCTCTGTATCTCGCTGTCCCTCTCTGTCTCTCTCTGTCTCTCTCTGTCTCTCTGTCTCTCTATCTCTCTCTGTGACTCTCTCTGTCTCTCTCTGACTCTCTGTCTCTTTCTGTCACTCTGTCTCTCTCTGTTTCTATCTCTGTTATTTGACTCTATGTCTCTCCCTGTCTCTCTGTCTCCCTCTCTGTCTTTCTCTGTCTCTCTTTCTCTCTCTATGTCCATGTGCGTGTGAGTGAATGTATGTAGCATTTACTGAATGCAATGATAGTAATGATTATTTATTCCCATAGTTATTTATGACTGAAGGGGCTATAATTATTATAAGTTAAGAATTTTTAAATTCGAAAACACTTTGAGAATTGTATTAAGGCAATAATGCCTATTTATTTACCCTGATGAAATCAAATACTCGTTCGTTCGTTCGTTGGCATGTGTCTGGTACTTCCATCTCTTCCCCATTTCTGAAGGCTGAAGTCATCGCCAACTCTAAAACAAGGTAAGAAAACTGCGCAATGGAAAACTGCGTAATGTTATTAAACTACTGACATTATCGATAGCGGTTGCCATGGGGACCAACAAGCATTGAAATTCTCATAATAAACAATATATACACACTGTTCTGGATGCGAACAAATAATATTTGCAGATTTAGTTTTTATTTCTTTCGTTTCTTCAGTGCCGGACCGTTTGTTTTTGGAGCTATATTTCTTCTGGTTTAACACGGTGGCTGAACACTGTCCTTCACTGAGATTTCTTTACGATCATTAGCAGTGTAGCATTTTTTGTTGTTGCCATATCTATTAGCATAATACAAACAATTTGTATCTATCTATCTATCTATCTATCTATCTATCTATCTATCTATCTATCTATCTATCTATCTATCTATCTATCTATCTATCTATCTATCTGTCTGTCTGTCTGTCTGTCTGTCTGTCTGTCTGTCTGTCTGTCTGTCTGTCTGTCTGTCTGTCTGTCTGTCTGTCTGTCTATCTATCTATCTATCTATCTATCTACATATCTATCTACCTATCTATCTACATATCTACCTATCTATCTACCTATCTATCTACCTATCTACTGATCTATCTATCTATCTATCTGCTGCTGCTTGATGTGTTGATACTGTACATCGTACTGTATCATCAAAGGGAGAACAGCTTGATGACAGAGATATCACGAATGTAGTGATGGATTTCAACACCAGTATACAGAATGCTGAGGTGCCGGAAGATTGGCCACATAGCTACAATCGGCCACTTCCTAAACCTGGTAAATGTCACGTGAAAGATAATTTATTTTACCATCTTGTCCATAATTTGATTACTCCTTTAAATGTTCTGTTTTCCGAGACATTTTGTATTTTCTTTTTCTTTCCTTTTCTACCTTTGTGGCCAAACTTTCTCACCCTCTCAAACCCCACCCGAGGTTGTTTACGCTGGCAAGCTGCGGTCAGCTAACGCTAGACGTAATGTTATCTACACGCACCTGTTCGACCAGAGAAACATTTCTCGGGTCCGCTTTAAGTGTTAGAACGAGCCAAGACGGTTTCTGTGAAAGAAACGGTTCGTTAGCGGCGGGTACCCTCTGTGGTCCCAACAGGGGAATTTCTCTGGTCGCTTTAAAACGTTTGATGACGAGCGGCGGGTACCCTTTGAGGCCTGGGGAACTTTCGCACGATTTCTTTTGTCTTCTCTAGATTACGTCTTTCGCCGAACTTCTGTAGAAATACGCACGCCAGGTGTTCGGGGGGAGCGTCCCTTGTAATCTATAAGAGTAGACTGGTTTTAATAGACAAAGACATTCGTAAATTTTCCTGGCCCGAGATAGACCATTATGGAAATAAGGCAAACATTAACACAGAACTAAATGTTTTTCGCCTATTTCTTGGCATTTTTCGGGTTCCAGGGGGACCGACTCGCGAGAGCAGATTCCAGTCAGGCGAAGAACGAAATATTCTCTTCGATCTAGAGGGTTCTGAATACCGCTAGCGTCACGAATCGTCACACCCCGTTCCTGAATCAAAACCCCTTTTGTCAACGCCAAGTTAAGCTCACGCAGTGCAACGGAGCCAACGCTAAATCTGGAATCGCCAAACGCAGTAGTAGTTCTCTACTCGCCTATTGGATTACCAGCCAGAGCATTGCGGCTTCCAGAATATCAAACCCGCTCAGCATGCCTACAGCAGAATTCCATATCACCCGCCTTTGTTGTGCCTAAACGGGGCACTCAGCAAACCACAGCCAAACCAGTTTAAACAGGATTTATACCAAGTACGAAAGCCGATTCTAGCGCCGGATAAGCGCGCAAGGGACAATTTGTCCTCAAGTGACTTCGTCCTGTGTATTTATTCCTGGATATATTAAAACCTCGCACTTAGGAGCGGCCAGCAAAGATATACAGCGTCTTCCAGCCCCTCACGCAAATTAGTGTCACCAAAGATAGCGCCTACATTGGATTTACAGGTCAAGTCCATCATCCATGGAGTATATCTTTACGTAAAGACATTGGAGCTTTTCCCTTGGTCCCCGAAAGCGGACAGGCTGTCGCTAAGTTCATTCAGTTGGTCTGCAGGAGATAAACAGCGTCCCCCAGCCCACCTCGCGCCAGTAGGGGGGAGTCACCAATGATAGTACCAACAAGGACAGTTTTGTAGGCATAGTCCCTCACGAAGGATCTACAAGTAACACACTGTCCGGACTGTTTCATCTGGTCCCCGAAAACGGACGGACTGCCACGCAGTTTATTCATTTTGATAAACAGAAGGTAAATAGAGTCTTCCAGCCCACCTCGCGCCAGTAGGGAGGAATCACCAATGATAGCGCCTATACAGTGATTTTATTCAGGTTAATTCCATCACCGATGGAGGATATATACGAAAAAACCACTTACTGGAGCTATTTCATATGGTCCCGAAAACGGACGGGCTGACACTCAGTTATTTCATCTCTCTGTGTTCTACAGGTTTTATGAATGGTGATCTGTGTGTGTGTTTGTTGGTGTATTTTTCATATTTGATGATTATTTGATTATTGATGTAATTTATGCTGTGTATGATGATATGCATTATTTTCATGCTTTTCTTCTTTAATAAATTTTACACATTTATTAATGCGCTGTTCACGACCTTTCCATCCATATTTGTATTTTTAGCTCTTTACTATAATCTCTATGTATGATAAGAGAAAAGAGAGAGAGCAGGAGATGCTTAGACAGTAAAGTGAGTTGAGGCCTGGAGAGAGAGATCATTTGAATAAATCTTCTTCCAGGTTGTCTCAAGTCCATCTCCTATTTACACCTTATCTAAAGTGTAATCTATAACTCTGTCAGTCCACTATCCCTTGTCGATTTCACTACAGTTGTCCAACTCGACAAATACTCTACACTCTAACTCAACCACGACAATTGGGAGCCCGTCCGAGATTCTAGAACCCATCTAGTACGACATTTAATATGTGCTCGATCCGAGGATGAATCTCTCACAAGATTCTATCTGGATTCTTAGAGTTTAGTGTTCGGCAGATTATAGGAATTTCTTTCCCCTAGACATATCGAACTATTTCTTTTGGAGGAAGTCTGAACAGCGTTTTTTCTCCACAGCAATCATAAATATTAAGTTACATTTATTGTTCATGCTACACATGAGACAGCTGGTAAAGGTTGATGGTATCACTGCTGAGTTTTTGGTTGACAAATCTGACGACTATTGTTGTAAAAGTCAGAAAAAAAATTTTTTTTTTTAAGGGTTAATATTTTTTCAGGAGTAGCTCTTTAATCAAAGATAAGAAGCTACAGATAGTCAGTTACTAGCTTGCATTTGTACCAAGGGAGGGTGTTCATTCGGATGATAGCAACCAATCCTCTCAATAGCGTAGTACTGACAGAACTGGGGTGAAGTGATAGTAAGTTTTACATCACTTACATTTTTTGGAGTTTTTTGGGTTTTTGCTTGTCGATCAGAGTAGCTACAAACTTTCTTGTTTTTTTAAAGTTCCCAGGCTAGTCTAGATTTTATTGATTATTAAGTTAATCAGCACGTAGTGGACTAGGTAACTAAGATCTCTAGGTTCTATCCTTCTATAGTGTTTGCTCACCCTGATATAATGGCCGATCTAGATAAAGTGCATAGGATTGCCCTCGAGGTAGCTAAGTACATGGAGTACAAGGATAGCGAAATCCAGCCCTTTCTAGAATTTGCAGTAAGCCTGCAGGATCAATACGAGGTAGACAATTGGTTTGACAGCCGTTTAATCTTAGCATGGTCCTGTAAACAAACTGGGGAGAGTGAAGCATTCACCCGACAGTATGTAGAAGAAGTGATAGAAGACGAGAAGCAAAGGGAAAAGCAAAAACAAGAGCGGGACAAGCAATGGGAAATAGAGCGCCAAGAAAGGGACAGAGAAAGACAAGAAAGGGACAGGCTACACCAAATCAGAATGAATGAACTGGATAGCCAAATTCGGAGGGTGGAAACAGATACTAAATGTAGTCACTCTACTTCCCCTTCTACTGTGCCCTTAACGGTCAACGCCACTGCAAACCTTGCGCCCATGAAAGAAAACTTGCCTGCTAAAACCGAACCCCAACTCCAGAAAATTGACTTTCCTTTGGACTTGGATCCGAAGCCCGAACAAGGAAAGAATTTACGTCGGGATAGCAGACCTAAGGCCACGGGGAAAATTACGCAACGTTCCCAGGCATGGAAACTGCTCAAAGGTGAGAGAGGTGCTAACAAGCATTGTAATACGGATTGTTCCCGTCTGGCAAGCGGCGAACCCCGAGCCTCTCACGCTCCAGACCGAGCAGCACCTAACCGACACGTGACGTCGAGAAAAGGGAGCCACACCCTATCACGTTATATTTCGCAAGATTCCCGGCCGGACAGCGAAAAACCATATGCAGAGGCGCATCCCTCCAACTCACGATCGTAGAAATGGAGGGATGCGCCTCTCCTCTTATCACCCTGAGCTTAAAAGGTGCAAGAATAAGTCGCCTGCTAAAAGGGTTAAACTTTCCAAACCGTTCCAAGGAACTTTGGAAAAACACACCGAGAGTTTTCTCTCGGGCACTTCGCGATCAAACGGGATCTCAAACCGTCCAGTCTTTTGCATGCAGTCTGCGGGGCCTGTCAACCAGGAAGTGGATCTCGCATTGCAGGACAAAGTTCAACTGACGCCAGTAACTTCCTCAGGGGAGGGCAAAGTTGACGTTTATGATGGACACAGGGTTCCAGGCGAAGGGATCCCTGGTATTCCATTTGAGTCTCTCACACTTCTCAGGGCAGAAGACAGTGAGAAAAGCTGCCTTACTACTGTACAAGGAGCCATTGTTGAGAGCCTTGGCTCACGTCATGCTAGTAATGGTAAAGCGACTCAACAAGCTCTGCAACTCGCAGATATTACCTATCTGTCTTCACGGATAGAAGCTACGGAGATCCGTTATGATTTAGTAGAACCCCAGAATGCGATCGATTACTCTTTGCTTCAGGCAGCAGAGTTTTCTCATTCAAATCGCATTATTCCAGTGGTCTCAACCCCACTGATGGACAGCAAAGTAGTCGCCTCCGCCAGGCCATTACAGAACAACTTGATCATTTCCGTTGACCAAGCCAGAGTTGTGACTGGCAAGGCAAGGAAAGCTCCAGACCCGCCTTTAGACGGCACAGGTCTGAAGATTGATCAATGCTCCCGCCGAAACAGCGGAGTAGGTGTGGAGAGGCAGAAGGAAAATGCTAGTATTTCTTCGGCCAACGAACGGCTTTATTTACCAACTAGGGTTATACGCGCGCGAAAAGTCCCTATAGACTGCAGCTATACAGGGTTATTCAAGTCCGCGACAGGTAAACCCATAACGGAAATTAAACAGCCCGAGTCCAGCAACGATTACACTGCATGTAACAGGCGGATTATCTACGCAGTGGCCAGTGAGTTCAGGCGGGGCCGAAACTCACAACAGGTGCGGATAATTTTCCGGACCATAAACAGGCACAGCGAATTGCGGAAGCAAGGTCAGGTTCACACGGAAACGGAAGGCGTCAGTGCCGACTGGCCTCGCAAAATCCCATTCGCTGAACGTCTATTAGACAGAGGGAAGAAAAGAAATGAACTCGGAGCTAGTCATACAGACAGACAGAAATTGGAAACGTATTTGGTTTTATGAGTATAGGATGTTCCAATGACAGGTAACAAAAGACGATGGAAAAGATAAATTACTGTCATTTTTGTCCGTATTCCTCGAACTTTAAAAGGGGGGGCACTTGTCACGTGAAAGATAATTTATTTTACCATCTTGTCCATAATTTGATTACTCCTTTAAATGTTCTGTTTTCCGAGACATTTTGTATTTTCTTTTTCTTTCCTTTTCTACCTTTGTGGCCAAACTTTCTCACCCTCTCAAACCCCACCCGAGGTTGTTTACGCTGGCCAGCTGCGGTCAGCTAACGCTAGACGTAATGTTATCTACACGCACCTGTTCGACCAGAGAAACATTTCTCGGGTCCGCTTTAAGTGTTAGAACGAGCCAAGACGGTTTCTGTGAAAGAAACGGTTCGTTAGCGGCGGGTACCCTCTGTGGTCCCAACAGGGGAATTTCTCTGGTCGCTTTAAAACGTTTGATGACGAGCGGCGGGTACCCTTTGAGGCCTGGGGAACTTTCGCACGATTTCTTTTGTCTTCTCTAGATTACGTCTTTCGCCGAACTTCTGTAGAAATACGCACGCCAGGTGTTCGGGGGGAGCGTCCCTTGTAATCTATAAGAGTAGACTGGTTTTAATAGACAAAGACATTCGTAAATTTTCCTGGCCCGAGATAGACCATTATGGAAATAAGGCAAACATTAACACAGAACTAAATGTTTTTCGCCTATTTCTTGGCATTTTTCGGGTTCCAGGGGGACCGACTCGCGAGAGCAGATTCCAGTCAGGCGAAGAACGAAATATTCTCTTCGATCTAGAGGGTTCTGAATACCGCTAGCGTCACGAATCGTCACACCCCGTTCCTGAATCAAAACCCCTTTTTTGTCAACGCCAAGTTAAGCTCACGCAGTGCAACGGAGCCAACGCTAAATCTGGAATCGCCAAACGCAGTAGTAGTTCTCTACTCGCCTATTGGATTACCAGCCAGAGCATTGCGGCTTCCAGAATATCAAACCCGCTCAGCATGCCTACAGCAGAATTCCATATCACCCGCCTTTGTTGTGCCTAAACGGGGCACTCAGCAAACCACAGCCAAACCAGTTTAAACAGGATTTATACCAAGTACGTCTTCCAGCCCCTCACGCGAATTAGTGTCACCAAAGATAGCGCCTACATTGGATTTACAGGTCAAGACCATCATCCATGGAGTATATCTTTACGTAAAGACATTGGAGCTTTTCCCTTGGTCCCCGAAAACGGACGGGCTGTCGGCAGTTGGTCTGCCGGAGATAAACAGCGTGTCGCTAAGTTCATTCATAGTCCCTCAACGAAGGATTACACGTAACACCACTTCACCTCTCATGCCTCCGCAGTCACGCTCTGCGAACGATGATGTGGCGCCTATAGGAGGCTGCATCCTTTGTCACACCCCTCGCAACAGATCATAGGCACGACTGTGCACTGCCCGCGCATCGCGGAGCTTTGTATCTTGGCGATTGGTTGATGTTGAAATCAAGATCCGGTCTAAACTCTCAGCTCGCGTCTCTCATAATGCGCCTACTTCTCCGACGACCCGTATGCGTGCTCGCGAGCTCACGCCATGGCAAAGTTATGATAGCCGTCTCCCCCATGTCAGTCTCATACAACGAATGCAATCATTCCGCCTGCTTCTTCATGACCTATCTATAGTTATGCTCCCTAAGCCCCTAGTTCTCGATATCGCAACGCCAGCCCAGAAATCCATCAATGTTCGCCGACAATCTGTGAGTTCCACGTCATATGTGTACTGCGCCGCATTGCCATATTTACTAACTGAGTATCCTCCTAGTGAACCCCGGGAGACTCAGGGCCCAACCTGCTCCCCACACTTTCCCGCAATACCTTTAATTGTGCCTGTAAAGATATAGACCGGTATCAGTGAGTCCCGTGTCTTCGTGTAGTCTATTCAGAGGATCTTCTCTCTAGTTGTAAGTTGGCTGATATGTCTGTGAGATCCGGGTCTATCCTCTCTAGCCGTTGTGATGTACTCCTAGAGACAATATCCTTCCCTTGTATGATGTGTCATATATGCATCGTATTACCTTATGTCTCATCACTCCCTGATAGTGATGTCCCCCACCCCATTAACCTGCATGAGATGACATCCACAATAAACCCCCAACTCCTTAACCCCCCACCCTCCGTACTCAAACTGTGTGACAGGGTGTACGCCGTGACACTTCTACACCACACTTCGATCAACTGAAACCCTCGCCTACTAGTCTATATGCATATGTCATATCTATTTCATGTCTGTTCTCGTCCCTAGTACTCTTTACTTACTCTAATAAACAGAAGTACCCCATTTATACACATTTCAATCCTGAAGCGAATCGCCTCCGCTCTACCCCCTGTGACTCCCTCTTAATACATTCCTCTATATGTTCATTTTTGTCGCCCGCTCATCCAGACTGACTCTGGTTACTCTCATAGACTGTGAATCCTGTGTGTCTCTCGTCGCCTCTTCCGTGTCGACCTTTAAAGAATATAGACGCATTGTATTAACTGATCGAACTAACCCAGAGCATCCCCAACGACCGAGCAGGTACGCCTCGCTCTCTCGCGGTGACCCCAGCTCTCATATGAGAACACACTTGTCCTGCCGTGCTGTTAGGCTGTGCCCGAGTAGTAAGCAGCAAGCAGTCTCTCCTATCTGCTCCTTTCTCCTTGAAATATGTCCTCTTATCACTGTGTCTCCCTAGTCCCGTCCTGGTCCTCCACCGCACTTTCGATATCGCGCTCTGTGGTTCTGTTTCCAATCTATGTGTAGATCTATATGAGTATCAGAGTAATAATAACAGTATACTGTACACTCTCTTGTAATTTTTGACTAGCCCCTAATCTCAATATAGATTCTCCACGATGTCTCTTGTCTCACCACTGTGTCGAGCGTCGCTCACTCTGATATAATACTTCCCTACAGACCTATCCTATGTGTACCCCCAACTCCCCCCCCACCACTCCCTCCCGTCTTATACTGGTACCACAGCAGTGTCTATAAGAGGCAACTGCATCACACAACATATTGCCCACAAGTCCCTTCCGCCATGATTGCTGGAACTCACGACGTGTCCCTGTTACACCAAGTCTCCATTACGCATTGAGTGTATGTGTCTGTCCTAGCTCCTCTATACTCTCCTATTCTATCACTCGCAGATAGTGAGCGCCCCTCGGCACCCGCGCCCCCCCCCCCCCCTCTATCCCCCTTTCTTCTCCTCCCTCGCCCCCCCACCCCCACCATCCATCCGACTCTCTCTCGCATCACTCCTATCACCTTGACACTCCAGCCTTCGTTCACGTCGTCTTTCCATTGTCTTGAGATGCACAGTTATAGACCAATAAAAGGTATCATTGGGGTAACGCTGGAACATTTGCGTACAATGTATATGAGGGTTTCCAGGGTTAAACAAGAGACCCCCAACCACCCCCCCCACCCACAAACACACTACACCTAACACACAAACCTACACTGCTGACACGCAAACTTCGGCTGAGGTCACAAGATAACAAAAAAACAACAACACACCCCCACCTCGACGCATCACATATTTACAGTACATTTACCAATAATAACGGCGGTAACTGTACTTCACATCAAAACCATTTCTGCTCCCATAGATACACAGGGTTTGGGAGTCCTATCGGAAATAAAATATGACATTGTCGCAACCCAACGAGGGTATCTTTGTACTCAAGGGGGGGGGAATAGTCTTGTTAGATCCATGGGGGCTTTTAAATACTGTCACCAAAACTACGACATTCACCTAGTCCGTATTGGGGTGTCCTTCGCACATCTAGTTCAAACCAATTGAGAAACGGTCGGAGGGGTAGCTGCACGACGCAGGATAGGGGGCCATCTAGGGAGGGGGTCGACATATTCGGGGACGTTCATAATATATCACTGCCCAGGTACCATCTCCTACTTTTCTCCACGGTGGGGTGGGGCATCAATCTATTCTCACAAGGTGTATAGATATCCTAGGTGACTCCCCCCGTGTCAATAGCACCCCAGTGGGCCAGAGCTCTCCGCCCCACTGGAAGTTGGAGGGACCTCACTATTCACTGTTGACCCTGGGTACACACTGATCTGTCTGTATTCACTCACAAGAACCCAAAAATCGAGGGTCACACTTATCACTTCTACGTCTAGATCGTATCCACCCCACAACAAATTCCATACTTCACGTGGGGGTCTGTCCTGCAACCACAAACCATCGCTCCCCTACCAAAGTTTGGGTGCACCCAGCATACTCGACCTGGGGTCGAAAAACAAAATCCCAGTACGCAGAGTTCCTACCTACTGGACCTCCCACAACGAACTGACGGGTATTATGCGATTCCATCTTTTCACAGCTATCAGTAAAATGACGGACGGTGGATGGGCTGTAGAGTCAATTAGGGGCATTGGGTCCAACCTATCGTCTGGTTTATCCGGGCGTGTTCAAGCACAGGGGTCGGGGAGGGGGCTTTACTAACCGAACAGTTTTTGTCGCCCTCCTCACCTATACTCATCTCGGGTCTCTCACTAAGCAGATCTTTCAGTCGTACACTCTGACAGGCACGCCTGTGTCCAGTCTTTCCAAGTCTCGCAAATCCTTCCGGGGTACTCACCGCTGGTATCCTCTGTATGGCGTGAATCCATCCATGGTTCAATATACACTAGGGGGGGGCTCATTACTGCAGCAGTGTACATAGTATACTCGCACAAAGACCTCTTCCACACTAAGGGGTGTGA
Source organism: Oreohelix idahoensis (assembly GCA_024509875.1). Lineage (NCBI taxonomy): Eukaryota > Metazoa > Mollusca > Gastropoda > Stylommatophora > Oreohelicidae > Oreohelix > Oreohelix idahoensis. Next base: position 61,268 of record JAMPIV010022079.1, read on the forward strand.
GCAACTGGTGGGACAGAGCTCACGTCCTTGTATTTTAGCGGGGCGTAATCGGATTGGGGGGGTCTTATCCTCCCGCCGGGGTGGCCACAAACCCATAACTTCAACACATTTACTGTTCAACCCACTTATTCTAACCACCATGGGGGCATAAACTTCTACCCCTACGGGGAATATTGGGGGGAGGGTCCTCTCTCATACTTCCTCATAGGCCACAATGGGGGGGGGGGGGGGTACCCTATCATCATCTGAACCACTTCCAGTGTGACCAGGACAGGGCGGAATCACTAACCTGGGTGCCCTACTCGATCAGGGCCACCTAGGCCTTCAGGGGTTGACTACTTATTTGTACCCACACCTTCCACCAGGCTACCTTCCACAGGGGGATCCCTACTGTGGTCTCCTATACCCCTCGGGAGCACATGTGACCCAATACTAGCACCAGGGGGTGGGTGACTCAAACTATGTCTAACGTTTCCCTTCCTTCCTTCTACTTGTTCATTCTCCGCTCCGTGCATATCTTCTCGAGTCCCGGGCATATTCTCGCCTCTCACTAAATCTAGGGTCTCCACCAGTATCTCTTGGGTCCCTTGCCCTAGCCCACCCCACATCATCGCTAACATCCTAACCTAATCAAACATCACCTTGGGGTTCGCCCACACTCCCCAAACTCGCCCAAGTCAGTGGGGGTATTGTCACGACTCTGGTCTCCCTGCCTACGTCCCAGGTTAAGCGAGATGGGCATCCCCCTCACTAAGCCCGTCGACAGCGGCTCAACCATACTCCTTCGGGTAGCAGTGTGTGAAAAGGGTCCTTTCGTCCCCATTAGTATCGCACCCCAAGAACGTTGCAACCGTCCCCATGCGATGGGTAACTGATCCATTTGGGCTTTATGTTCCGCTGATACTCTCAAGCCTCTCACAGGGCTGCACTAGGTGTGGCCCTGGGAGGGGGGGAACTCTCCCATTGTCTCGACGAGGGTAGGCGTTCATAACGTTCGGAAACTATGGCAGGGGGTCGGCGGCTGCGAGACAGGGTTATCCGATACTTACTTGCACCGTGCTTGATCTCGTGACCCGGGGGGGGTCAACGCTCAGCCTACCAAAAACCTCACTGTCAATTCCTGAGGCAAGCTATAAACAATTTGTTTCTCAGGGGACAGTGTCAGCCTAACCGGCCAGTGACACAAACACAGACCTACCAAGTCAAAAAACTACCCCCCTTTCAGGCAAATACTCTCCGTGCAACGTATGGGTTGGGGGGGCTACCAGGACGCAGGATCGAGTGACCTAAACTCTAAACACCTGAGGCAGGACACCCAAAGTAGCTAGATTCCGGGGGTCACATAGCGCCTAAAATGAAAGACAAAAATGCAGGTATCGGTGGGCTCCTCCAGGGGGGGGGGATGATAAGGGCTACCTAAAAGCTCATACTTTCTCTATAACTCCTCACACCATATAGGCAATAATACACATTCCTAACTACTCTCAATAACGGTGTATCCGCTCCCAAACTGCTCCGTCACCTCACTCCTCTACTTACCCAACCCCATATACTCCAGTAAAACCCCCCAACTTTCCACGACATACCCCTACATGGGCCACTATCCCTGCTCTTTCTCACTACTATCCACTATTGCCCCATCAACTACCCAAATACGATCCTACATTCAATCCCACAGTCCTATCACCCCACAACTTCTACACTAGCTACTACCCACCCACCAGCACCTAATAATATTAGCCACCTACTCCACACTTCCACAAGACTTCGCCCACGTATCGTACACTATCCGAACCCACAACAACCTCCTCAGTACTTCACTCCCATTTATCACTGTCACCATCACCTTCACCCCTCTTATCCCCTCTTTCATCTCCGTGAGAAGTCACTAACAGCTCGTTGCCATGTCGCACCACCTCACCAGACCGTTCCATCCCTTCTTATCCCTTTCACCACTCCACGTTTCTATAAACCCAGGACTGACAAGACTGGAAAAAATAGTTATGACAAAAAAAAACTAGTTAAACTCGCTCGGTTAAAAAAAAACCTCTATAAAACTGTCATAAAATTCTAAACACATCCGCTTCCCAATACCAGTAGCAACTAACACTAGACAACCCTATCGTAACGCCTCTGTTCCGCCTGCCCGCCTAATTGGCACACGGCGTGACACTACTTTCTACCACACCACCTTCTCACAGTGGTGGCCGCTGGTCAGTTCAAAAGGGCCCTAGACACCTACAACCACTATTCCCAATATGATAAGCTCCTCAATGGGCTAGTGTATAACGGGAAACCTTGAGACCTACTCTAAACTAGAACGACACCCTAACGCACACTAGATCCTTAAAATTACAGACCTAGACCCATACCGATAAGCTTACAATCTATCAAACCGTTATGGTTTCCGAACACCGTTCTACTCAAAAACTAGTATCCCCACAAACCCCCACCCCCTATACCTATACAAAGCCCCCGCCTCCACCCTCCTTCCAAAACAACCACCACTCACAGAATTACACACCCTGACCCCCTTCCTTCTCTCCCCCAACCAATCCCACCCCTCCCCACGAAATTCCCTCCCACTCACCTACAGAGTTCCCTCCTGTGTGTTTCCAGGACTAGTACCCCATACACCCTACCTAACTACTATACCTAAATATTCCCCCCCCTCTTGTCCACTTCACCCCAATATGTGTCACGTAATCTACCCCAAACCTCCCATCTTGTACCCACCCCTTAGTCTAACTCATAAACCTACTGTCTGTCATCCAACATTAACCTAAGTACCTTAGCCTATGTCACACCCATTCTTCCACCCAGCCATTATCAATAAAATCTCCCCTCAGACAATCCATACCTACCCCTCCCCCCGTCACGTGCTTTCAGCCATTAACTACTCTAGGATCTCTAGGGGACTCCCCAGTACAGTACAAATACCCCATATGGACCCTCTCAAACCTCATATCATCTAGCTTCTAACCAGTGTCCCTTCAGGGGGTATCATAAACACCCCGTAGTCCCAACAGGGTGGGGATTCCCCCGTGTCCCCATACCTACGGGGGCTCTAGAGCCAAACCCTATACCATACCTTTAAGAGCTCTAAACCTAAACATTAGGGGGAGGGGTGGGGTGTCTACCCCAAACCTCTGCATCAGCTCCACTCTCACCTTAAAAAACAAACTGTTTTATCCATCCTACCAACACTGATCTACCCCCCTGATCTCTCCCCCCCACTCCACATAACACCCGCACTCCACTCCCATCCCTCCCTACTCCCTAACCTCAACCTTCCCTTACGTCTACGCCTCCACCCCCCTCTATCTATACACCATGAAGTAACCTCTCCCGAGACATTCATCCTCTACTTCCCCCCCTTCATTTCACACGGCTCCCCTCCCCCTACTATCTTCATTAGGTCCACCGAGTCCTCCCCCCCTTATCTATTGCACTGCCTCCCCACCTCGCGTCTAGCCCCTAACGTCCTCAATTACGCCTTCTCCCTCCCTCCACCTATCACGTACTTCCTCCCTCTCAATTCTGTACTATCTGTACCTACTTCTTCCCTGATCTCACCAATGTCCCATCGTGTGTGTATCGTGTCTCCACAACGCCCTCCTCCCCATTGTTCCACACCCTAGGTTCATCCTTATTCGTCCTCCCTCCCCTCAGCCGCCATTTATACCGCCCTCTCCCCCAAATCACTCATTGCTCTTGACTGGGTTTTTTTCATTTCCCCCCCTCCCCCTTCGGACCCCCCCCCACTGAAGGAGTACCCCCTGTATCCCCTTAACTTATCCTCCCCTCAGCCCTTAAGGTAAGGGACTAAGCTCTTTCACTCGTAGCGCCCCCCCACATTTATGCTCTCCGTCTCCTCTATCCATCAGCCATCTTTTTTATGGCAGTTCATCGGACTCCCTCCCCTACTCTGATCATGTTCTATGATACTGCTTAGTCACTCTACACGCTTCGCCCTACTGTCTGCAACCCCCTACCATCTACTTTCTTCACCTCTTCTCAGAGAGATCCGTCCCCCTTTCTATGTAACAATCATTACCCCACAACTTCGCCTTCTCATCCAGATATAACCCGACACATCCTCCTCCACGCACATATAATATCTCATACCTCGCCTCCCTACTCATACAGCTCCCCCTCCGACCAAACTACTTCTTTCCCCACTATCCCCTCGTTTCTACGTTTTTATCATGCCCCACTCCGAATCTCACTCTGTCCCCCTCCTCCATAGTCCCCTTACTACTCCCGCCCTGAGTAGATCCTCACCATCTCACGACCCCTACTATTCCTGCTCCTCCAAACCCAACCCTGTCTCCCCCACTTTCATACTTCACATATTTCCCTGTCTGTGTTAGATCCTAAGCATCCCCTCCTACCCATCTCTTCTCCCCTCACCTTCATACCTCCGCTTTTCTTCCCGTCTACTTCCTACATTGAGTCCTTTTCTACTAACGATCTGACTAGGAGCTTTCACATCCTTCACCCCCTCCCTTTTATCTTCTGGCATCCTGCCCCTCTTGTCCTCACTTTTCACTCCCTGACTTTCTAATCTACTTACCAAAAACTAAACCAACTAGAACTAATGATACCCACCTGTGGCCTGGAACAATAACACCCACAAGCCTCAAGAGCTTAACATACCCAATGACGTCGATTTGTCAACATTGTAACACCTAAGTTGTTATTCGTGTAGTCAAAGTTTCTCAAAACTATCCGCCCCATAATAAAAAAGCTCACAACTAGCAAAATCTCAAACTATACGCCTAAATAATGCACAGTGTCACACAGATTACTACTAACCTCCACTCTACCCCTAGACACATAAAATAAAAAACTCGCAACCTGTGTCCTCCTGATCACAGATGTATCAGCTGTATTCCTAAGGTTATTGAACTCAACGCACTCCCTACTAGGATCTAAACGATCTCTAAGATACGCGCCAAATCATGAGCGCCGCATACTAACATACGCATCCTCACACCCTACCCCCAATCATTCCACAAAAAAGTTACACCACCACTGAACAACAAAAAGAAACCATGTACTAACCCCCATCAACAAACACAATGATACCCCCAACATTACACGACACCTGCCACTATTTGCGTCTATTTAAACTCCCCAATTCATCTGTATCACACTACATCCCTACATCTTCATATCTCCCACCATCCACCATCCCCACCCTACACTTTCTTACCCTCTTCTTTCTATAACCAGATCCTATACATACAGACACTCACATTAGTATCCCCAACCCTTCTAAAATCCAGATCTATCCTCGTAATAGTTCTATTGTGTCTCCTGTCCTGTATCTCGTCCATTAGTGTGTTTATTCACCATTATCTTCCCCCCAACTGTCTCCACCACCGTCAACAGAGACTGTATCCCTACACCCTCCCCTTCTGTTCGTATACGTCGGACCAATACCTAGCGAAGATAACACCTGAACTGTGTCTTTGATAGACTCAGCTACTGAAAATATCTCTCTATTTTCCTACCCATGTCTGCTAACTATTATTGAAATCTCTATCTTACAACCACTTATCTGATACAATATTACAGGAACATCTAATTATACTGTAAGTCCTCCAGACTCACCTACAAATTCTACAAGTAGTGGAGTACATTGTGATAATTAGGAGACGGTACTCTATGCATTCTCCCGTATAGGAAAATAACAACCTCTACCCACTCACTTCCTGCTACCATGTCTAAATCAAAAAATACCCCCTCAGAAACTATCTGTCTCTCAACTATGTACTCGCATACCCCATAGACCCCCCACTAGATAGATCCCTCCTGAGACACAACCTCTTGTAAGTCCTGAATGTATCTTCAGACAACCCAAACTACATGCTCAGGACGCGCCATGCAGTCTATCATTTACGGCATCTCACCATGAATGTGTACCACCACCCCACCCAACGACAAACTTCAAAATTAAATAAAACAAAGACGTTCCAACGCGTACAACAACACAAATCAACTAATTATCATACCAAAACCACGTGCAAACCAAATCAACAACTACTCAAAAAAAAAAAAAACTGAACAAAAATAAAGACACACAACACCAATGTAAAACCACAAAAAATAAAAAATATTATTGATCACGATACCTATAGCACTGTCAAACTGTAAAACAATCACATTTATACTACAATCATCACAGAAATACAACCCCATAATAAAAAAACCATTACTCGGTGAGATCCGCCGCCACGAGTTACCAAAAACTCACAGTGAAAACTGAACGTGCCCATTATTACACTTGCTCCTCCTCAGTGAATACTAGCATCTGAGACTAGAAACAGTCTCTACTCCCCCACTAGGGCGGGTTGTCAAAAAAAAACATGTAACAAAAATATCGCTAAATTCAAAATAACAAAACTGGTAGGACCAACACCGATAGCGCTTACTACACGCACAAACCCCCTGTCATCGCGTCAATACTCAGTCCAGCTAACCAGCCATCCAATACCTCTTACCCATCAAACTGTGCCTTGTCACTTCCGCAACAACCGATCCCCGCACCCTACACCATATGCTTCACACTTACTCCTTTACCTCTTCTCCTTATCCCCACCTCGTCCCCTTACGAGTCCTCCCCCCCCCCCCCCCCCCCCCCCCCCCCCCCCCCCCCCCCCCCCCCTCCCCCCCGTTAGTGCTGAGAAAAACATACCCCTTTTTAAGTTTGTCTAATATTAATTTACTGTTTTACATGCCTCGGGTTTCCCTTTCCCTTATGTGGTATAATGTTCTACTCTTTCTTTAACAGCATCTGGGGACTAGTGTTCATGGGTGTCACAACGTTTAACCCTGGTTGTGAGGGTAACCAAAAGAGAGTTATCTGTGGGGTGCCCGGCTTTGTCAATGGCTTCAAGATTCGCCCTGGCACCCGGTTGAAGATGAGCCTAGCAACAGCAGGAAAGTCGGAGAAGGTGTGAGGAGTGGGAGACCCCCGAGAGAGAAGGTGATGAAATTGGATGAATGAGAAGATGGTGAATATAAGACGTTTTGGGATGGTTCCCAGCATATAGCCCCAGAGTTGAGGTGCTGATTCTGGAGTCTCGTGACATATTACCTCTATCCACTCTAATCTCCCTCTCTTATATTTATAATACTAACTAGCCCCCACTCCCCTATTACACTGATTGTGACAGAAGAGAAAGAGAAGAAGAATCAGTATGTCTCTTTGGCACTCTTTCGTTTCCTTCTACATATATATGTAATAACGTGTGTGGGGTTAATGTTGTTAACCCACAACTACAAGTTTATTAAAAATACTGAAATTTACAACTTTTCAGTTACATACAATACAAATGTAATAAGATAACTAAACCTAAACTATGCCTGGAAAGAAGATAATAGGTTAGGCAAAAAATTACAATCACTAAACTTAAGTCTATCACGATTGATGATGATGATGGAATTCATTAACCTATTCCTTAACCCCAACAAAAAAGGATATCTTGATTTCGGGGCTCCGGAATGACTGGCAATAAATCTCTGGAAATAATTTGTATACAACGGGCAAGTCTTAGTCTGCATTCAATAACACTGGACCGGTCCACTGGATTTCGTCAGGGTGGCGAAGGCCTGTTCCTTTTGTCGCTCACAAAGCGAGTGTTGACATTGCGCGCGATGTGAGCTGGCGTGATTACTATGTTGTTGTTTTAAAACTTGTTATGCGGTGGAGACTTCCGCTGTTATGCAGAGTCCCTGTGTGGTGAAGTTATTGGTCTCGGGTGGTGTATGATGGTGGAAGCAGGTTTTATTTGGGTGTATTTGTTTGGAGCTTTATTTCACTGGGAGAATCTGTCCATTACTACAAGTAATTTTGTATCTAAATAATTTGCGTTGGCCGCTGTTCTACAAATTGTCCGTCGGCTCTTGCACTTACGATAATTTAATGTAACGTGGACAGCTCTTAGTAATGCAACAATCCTGCCTTGGTATTGGTCTGTCTGCCACCCTGTTCTTGCGTGGGTGGGCTGCGGATGAGGGAAAGACCCTTCACCATCTGGCGAATTCCTTTCTCAAAAACCCCCGTGGAGAATGGATGTGAGATGCGTGTCGTCGCAGTATCTCTGGTCGGCCCTACTTTTTAGCTTGTCCCGTAATTAACGCCCGCAACGTAGTAGACAAAGGCTGAGTTATCTCAAAGGTCCCCGGTCTCTACCACTGCGATGGATAAAAGGATAATCCCGTATAAATACCCCGTAACCTATGCTCCGCATGCGGTGTGTTTGTGTCTGTGAAATCTTATCCTTATAATGAATGACTGTGCGGTGTTTACTGTACGGTTAACAGGTAATGTAAGAGACAAAATAAACGTGTCTTGTATTTACTTCATTATAATTAATGAAACTGTGCGATCTTATAAGTATAATAATTCTTTGCATGGTGTTTATTGCAATCTGTACTTATGAGTATGCGATATAATATTATAATAAACGTGACTGGTATTTACAGTGTTATATTTATTTATATATATGGGAAATATGTATATATAATCTGACTGAGGTTAAGATATAATGATATAAGGTACAAATCTATATTACACTAACCTTGATGTCCATATCATGAATTTCACTGACACTTGGCCTGAATCTTCCTCGTGAAATATGGAACCAGTATATGCGGGCGGAATGATTTTTCATACCATTGCCCGAACGATAGATTTCGTTCAGTATATACTGTCTGAATCGCCTAGGGCTATTTTTCGGGTCGCTTCTTGGGTCATGTGAAAATTCGTTTGTTTTCCTTTCGTCAGACATTCAGTCCTCATTCCTGGGTACATTTCCTGTAATATTTTTCTATTATCGTTTCCTTGTTGTTCCTCTCCCAGACAAACTGTCTGTGTGCGTCCTTTGGGGCACGTACAGTGTTGTTCTTCTCGTTATAATTTCGTATTCATACTGCTTTCATGTTGTCCTTGTGCAGACTTTAAGTCTCCCTTAGTCACAACAATACTTGGTTAACACTGGCCCTGTGTAAACATATCCGCAACTTAGTATCAATTATTCCGATAGTCTGTTGGTGCAATGTCCGCGTGTTGTGAAAACATTTCAGGTGAATGTTGTTGCGTGCTGTCTCAGTGTTCTGTAAACATTTCTTGTAAAATTAGTGGGTTTCCCACGACTGTCTGGTATGCACACAATGGGTATAGAAACGAAATACAAACTCATTCGTCTCTCGCGACATAGCTTTCCCCCAACAAGTTCGAGCATGGGAGAACTATTGCGAATTAGGGGGTATTTCGCTTTCCTTATTGCCCCCTATTAGTATCTTCTCACTATCTTTGGTCTCCTTCTCTTCCTGGTTCAACCCTTCGTTCTCCTCGTTCAAATCATTCTTCTCGCAATCTTCCTCAGTTGCTTCTCCTGCATCAGCTATAAAGAGCTGCTCCCTTTCCTGTTTCAATATCGTGACCGTAGTCAAGAGTTGTCGCCCCTGCTCGACTACGTTCGTAGAGTGGGTTGTGATTTTCTGCACACCTGCAGATGACTGTCTAGCCGCATTGGGCTGCAGTGCTGAGTTCGGATTTCCTTTATTCAAATGCTTTGTGGCTGCTCGTGTCCTGAAGTTGGCCGCTTCAGTTATGTGTCTGGCTAAGTATCTCTTTAGCAGAATAATATTATATATTTCCAGCTGATTCTCCATTGGAATCTTATAATTGGTTCGAGATGCCTTCTCGACCACTGTGTATGGCCCGTGCCATCCAATCTGTAACCTGTTCTGTTTGCTATGCATAAACAGTAAAACATATGCTATCTCTAGCTCACACTTAGGACCAGTCGTATTATATTCTCCGTCATGTTGACGCCTCCTCTTCTTCATACGTAGTCTGTTTCCCTTAACAGTGGCTTCCTCACTTTTCCCATGATTTGATGCCCCTCTCTGGCATTCAGGACCTGATCTGATAAATTGATCCATGTCCCTTGCGATTCCCTGCCAATAATAATGGTGGGTGATTCTTTGCGTAGTGATGTATTGTCTGACCTGACCACTAGATTCACTAGCATGTCCCATACCTAAGATATAAAATCTATATCGTGCTGGTACTACCAGTTGCTTATACTCATATCCGCGCTTTCCTACTTTCCTAAGGAGTTGTCCTTGCTGTTTAAAGCAGTCTCCTGGTTGCGATGGATTGTCTCCCTTCAGTCTCTTCTTAAAACAAGGTTCTACCGCTTTGTCGTTGTTGTGAGCTTGTCTCAGCTCTTGCGGATGGAAGTCAACCTCGTCTCCTTGTCTCTTCTCCTTCGCTTGGTCACTTGTCTGCACTGCAGCTGTGACTCTTGATTGACGAGTGTCTCCTAAACTCACATATTTGTAGCCTAAAATGACTTCATATGTATGATCATTTAAAACTGCCGTTCGTAGTTCTCCCTTGACATATCTGCCTTCAATGGGAGTCCGGGCGATAGCCGCCATCATTGGAGGATCGCCGTTACCTGTGACCTGAATTTCCACAGTTCCATCACTCAATTGTTCTGGTCTAACCAGTCTTGAACTGATTTTCGAATCGAATTCCAGCCTGGAATCGAATACCTCTTCCGCTCTTTCTCTATTGACAACGTTGCGTTCCGAGGGAATCCGGGCGCTAGTCGCCGTCCCTACAATATCACTTTTCCTTTTCCGCCCCTTTGCATTAGGGTCCTTGTAATATTCGTTGCCAGGTTTAAACCTCTTCTTTCTTTTGAGTGGTCCATTCTTACTGACACTAACTCTCAGTGTGTCTTTCTTCGCTCTGTCGAAATAAAAAAATGTTTCCCCACTTCTTTCTTCTGCTAACCAATCTTTGAATCCGACGACGGATCAAAGTTGGCCCTTGTTTGTCCTTATTACGTATCTTGTGTATCTTGCCCGTGGAATGGTCATAATTCAAGATACGGTGCAACCCATCTGTCCATTTATATCTGGTACAGTGTGTTGTAACTTTCGCGCGTCGGCGCTGTGCCTTGCATAAAGCGCGTACACCAAGCTGTTTCCTTTTGTGTCGCCTGGTGTCTTTCCTTCTGTCTATCCGCTTAGTTTTTTGTCTCGCCTACATATAGAATCGGAGTCCCGTGGGTGTTAAGCTGCTGTATCCCCGCCGGCTCTACCACACTGTTCTCCTCGTGATCCTCTTCTACCTCCTTTTGAAGAGAGTCGAGGGGTGTCTCCGTGTCCGTCGTCCACCCTGTCCCGATAATCGTATGTGTTGTTATACCTTCTAAAGGCACACATTTCTCTCCGTAAGTTTTAAAAGTGGTAGGATCTGACTTTTCCTCGTCCTGGGTAAAGGCAGACTTAGGCGATGTGGGCAACTGTCTATTTCCGTGGATAATAGCGAATGCCCGTTCCTGTCCGGTCGCTTCTTTCCACGTAGAAGGGCCGGTGGAGTAAGGTAATAATTGTTCTCCTGATGTCAGGAGACAAGTGCCTGTTTTCTTCTTCCCTGTGATGCCAGGTGAAATTGTTTTATTCGAAGTCCCCTTGCAAGATCCATCGAAGGTACCGCTTGCAATTAGAATAGGTTCTTCTGTGCCTTCTAATAACTTTCCATTATCTCTGCAGAGGTGTCTGGAATCCACTGAATCCATCACGCCCAAGGAAAGCGGGCCGGGTGAACCCTGCAGTTGTGGTTCAAAGGCGCCCCTAGGGGCCTGTTCATCCGCAAACGTGTGCGGATGAATGAAGGATTTTGCCTTGATTCTCCTATATTTAGCCTCCCTCTCTGTCTTTCTCTCCTCTTTCTCCGCTGCTAATTTCAATCTTGTTTGCTCTACTTCTATTGCTAGTTTCCACGCTTGGGATCGCTTCGTACTCTTCCCAGCGTTGTAAGGGCTGCTTTCCTTACTTAACCCCCTCCCTTGTTTGGGCTTCAGGTCCATTTCCAACGGGAAGTCCATTTCATGAAGCTGGGGCGCAGTTGGAGCCGACAAGTTTTCTACGGGCGCCAGATTTTCAGAGGGGTGGTCCAATATGGGCAGCATAACTTGAGAAATAGAGTGGTTAGATTCATCGTCTTCTTCTTGTCGCTCTTTTACCCTGGCTAGTTGCTCCACCGCGTCTGATAGTCGACGCATCTCCCGTTTCTTGGCGCTTTCTTGTCGCTCTATCTCCCATTTCTTTAAAATGTCCTCCGAGGCTCCAGTTTTCAGTTCCAGAGAACGCATGGCAAGTTCATGTTGTCTCTCTGCTGCCTGCTCCTGTTCCTCTGCCTCCAAGTATGCCTTGGTCTCGGCCTTATCTATTCCCATCTTTTCGACTGCCTCACGCCAAGCAGCTCGTAACTGGACCAATTCCGCCATCTTACTTGTGAACTGCTGTAACTCACAAATTACCGAAAATGACAGAAAGAAGCAAAAGGAAGGAACTACCTGTTACCTACTAGGAAATATGCTGTCGCAAAACCCCGAACTCAGACTAGCACCAAGTCTGAATTCTAACTGCTACCTGAAAAAAATTATAAGTTATCCAGCTAGATTTCAATCTGCCTATTGCTACTCAAAAGTATGTGAGAGAAACAAAAAATTTGTAGCGACAATAAAAATCGTGCCCTTGGCCACTGGGGGAAACCACAACAAATTTTCCCGTATACTTCACTATAACCTTTACACCCGTACAGATAAATGACAATATTTAAAAAATCCTGACCATAAAAAGTCTGACCCTAAACAGTCTGCCTACCAAGAAAACACTGCCAAAATGTATCGTCTCGGTGGCTTAGCGCTATTGTTCACTTGTGAACAAAAGAACTATACAACATCGGTTCGCTCGTTTCGATGCGTTCGACTTCACCAATGCCTTTTGTTAAAAGACCCACGTGGTACTATACATGTACCAAAAATCCAGGTAAATTTATAATGATGACAACAAATCAATAGAGGTAACTAGATGCAGTAATAAAGTGCATATAAATTAATACGGTGTAATCTTCTAACATATGTCAATGTCTTACTTAATATACTATGAATATCTAATCTTAATATCTAATATGAATATCTAGTTATCTAATACTCTATTCTGTGTTCTTTCCCTCTACCTAAGTAGAATAAGGAACAGTATAGAAGACAGTGAATAGGTTTATACAAAATTTGCAAAAAAGAATTATTTAATGTTTTAGTCTAGGGCAAGTCCCAAGGTATATTCCGGACTGCAGCCCACAATTATGTCACAAGGTTACCCCTGTGAGGGTAACCAAAGAGAGTTATCTGTGAGGTGCCGGCTTTGTCAATGGCTCAGATTCGCCTGGCACCCGGTTGAAGATGAGCAGCAGGAGTGGAGAAGGTGAATATAAGACTTTGGGATGAGTTCCCAGCATATAGCCCCAGTGATTCTGGATCTCGTGACATTATACCTCCTACCACTCTATCTCCCTCTCTATATTATAATACTAACGAGCCCCCACTCCCCTATTACACTGAGTGAACAGAAGAGAAAGAGAAGAAGAACAGTATGTCTCTTTCGCACACTTTCGTTCCTTCTCTATATATGTAATAACGTGTGTGGGTAATGTAACCACAACTACAACGTTTATTAAAATACTGAAATATAACAACATTCAGTTACAACAATACAAATGTAATAAGAACTAACCTAACTATGCCTGGAAAAGAAGATAATAGTTAGGCAAAAAATACACTCACTAAACTTAAGTCTACACGATGTGATGATGATGATGAATTAACCTAATCTTAACCCCAACAAAAAAGGATATCTTGATTCGGGGCTCGGAATGACTGTCAATAAAACTCTGGGAATTTGTATACACGGGCAAGTCTTAGTCTGCATTCAATAACACTGGACGGTCCACTGGATTTCGTCAGGTGTCGATGGCCTGTTCCTTTTGTCGCTCACAAAGCGAGTGTTGACATTGCGCCGCGTGTCTGAGCTGGCGTGTTCCTATGTTGTTGTTTAAACAATGTTATGCGGTGGAGACTTCCGCTGATATGCAGATGTCCCTGTGTGGTGAAGATATTGGTCTCGGGTGGTGATGATGGTGGAAGCAGGTTATATCTTGGTATTTGTTGGCGCATATATTTCACTGGGAGAATCTGTCCATTACTACAAGTAATTTTGTATCTCAATAATTTGCGTAGGCGCTGGTTTACAAATTCGTCCGTCGGCTCTTGCCCCTTCCGATAATTAAAGTAACGTGGACAGCTCTTTAGTAATGCAACAATCCTGCCTTGGTATTGTCTGCACCCTGTTCTGCGTGGGTGGCTGCGGATGATGGAAAGACCCTTCACCGTCTGGCGAATTCCTTTCTCAAAAACCCCCGTGGAGAATGGGTAAAATGGGTGCCGTTAATTACATGTGAGATGCGTGTCGTCGCAGTATCTCTGGTCGGCCCTACTTTTTAGCTTGTCCCGTAATTAACGCCCGCAACGTAGTAGACAAAGGCTGAGGTATCTCAAAGGTCCCCGGTCTCTACCACTGCGATGGATAAAAGGATAATCCCGTATAAATACCCCGTAACCTATGCTCCGCATGCGGTGTGTTTGTGTCTGTGAAATCTTATCCTTATAATGAATGACTGTGCGGTGTTTACTGTACGGTTAACAGGTAATGTAAGAGACAAAATAAACGTGTCTTGTATTTACTTCATTATAATTAATGAAACTGTGCGATCTTATAAGTATAATAATTCTTTGCATGGTGTTTATTGCAATCTGTACTTATGAGTATGCGATATAATATTTATAATAAACGTGACTGGTAATTACAGTGTTATATTTATTTATATATATGGGAAATATGTATATATAATCTGACTGAGGTTAAGATATAATGATATAAGGTACAAATCTATATTACACTAACCTTGATGTCCATATCATGAATTTCACTGACACTTGGCCTGAATCTTCCTCGTGAAATATGGAACCAGTATATGCGGGCGGAATGATTTTTCATACCATTGCCCGAACGATAGATTTCGTTCAGTATATACTGTCTGAATCGCCTAGGGCTATTTTTCCGGTCGCTTCTTGGGTCATGTGAAAATTCGTTTGTTTTCCTTTCGTCAGACATTCAGTCCTCATTCCTGGGTACATTTCCTGTAATATTTTTCTATTATCGTTTCCTTGTTGTTCCTCTCCCAGACAACTGTCTGTGTGCGTCCTTTGGGGCACGTACAGTGTTGTTCTTCTCGTTATAATTTCGTATTCATACTGCTTTCATGTTGTCCTTGTGCAGACTTTAAGTCTCCCTTAGTCACAACAATACTTGGTTAACACTGGCCCTGTGTAAACATATCCGCAACTTAGTATCAATTATTCCGAAAATAAACCCCAGCTCCACAAAGATTGATTAAATCCTCTTCTTTGGGAACGTTTATTTCGTTACTTGTTATTAGGATTTCTGTTTATGTCATATTAATTACTCCAGGTAAGAAAATTAACAGTGCTCACAGCTTCAGTAGCTTGAGATTTCCATTTTACATAAAGGAATGTCAGGTTGGTAAATTCTCTCAGTATAAAGTTCCTTGTCACACTACAAATGGTCGAAGGTCGGGAAATGTTAATGTTTGAGTATGTCGCCACAACGGCTGAATGTAAATGAAATGGGGAAAAAGAAATCTGGATAGCTATAGGCCCAGTTAAAAAAAAATATTCTTAAATATTCTTTGGGTTGGTACTCTGTCTCTTTCTGGGTGTAAACAAGAGGCCAGACAGGTTCACCTTGAAGACCCAATATATATATACGAATGTTATTTTTGTACTTTTGATCCGTTATTCTCCAATTCAGGTTTAGGCGTAGGCTTAGACCGCTGGTAGGTTTTTGGGTAAGTGACCCAATACTATATATGGGAAAAAAGAAACAACCATATAATCACAATAACCACTATTCTATCCTACTTAACCCGCGCAGAATTATAATTTATTTACACTCGGTTATTTAACTTTGAATAGAACTAACCGGGTATAGCTTATTTACCGTTAACAAAAAAACCCGTGAAATAAGCGCTAGTCATTTATAAATTTACCCATAATGAATTAGAAATAAATATATATTTTGTCAGTACTCAAAATGAATAGTGCATTTACTAGTCGATTAAAATATCTCTACTGGTTAATATCAGTTAGTTAGATTAACGCTACAGCCGGAACAATTTAGCCATAGATTATTTAAATTCGCTAGTCAATTAGCACAGTAAATCCTAGTGAAATAAAATGAACGGACTTAACAGTTAAATCACTCTACACCGAAAAATCTTAGTGAAATAAAATGACGGACTTAACAATTAAATCACTCAAACTTCTATTATAATATTTACCGCAAACACAGAAATTGAACTACTCCAAATCGAAAATACTAAGAAATCCACTATAACAATGGTCTAGAAATCGAAGCTAGTAGGTTCTGGAAAAAACTGTAGGTACTGAATAATGGATTTTAAAGGCAGATATACTTATATATATTATATATATATATATATATATAATATATATATATATATATATTATATATTATATATATATATATATATATATATATATATATATATATATATCAAAATGGTAGAAAAGTCGCTGATCAGTGTTACACATAACACCTTTGGGGATTTCTGTGTTCAAATTCTGAATGAAAGGAAAATTTGCCACCTTTTCGCCGCCTGCTGGACTCTGGCACCGAGCGGACGGTCTTAGATCTTCGTCGTTCTGTAGCTTAGTTACGTTTCACGAACGAATGGATAAGGGGGGTAATTGTAATTTATCTCCCCTTCTTTCAGATTTCTCTCCCCTTCTCTAAGATTTATTCCCCCTGATCAATGTCTACCGAAAATACGTTTCAACTTATCGCCCCCCTTGGTTTTTCTTCATTAGCTCATCTACCCCTTCTCTCTCGCTACGTGCATCATAGTAAACATTCCTAGTGTAGAGAAAAGAAAGAATTAGGCGTGGCTAAATTAAGAAAAGAGGCCGATATCTAATGTTAGGGGAGAGTTCTTCGTTAAAAAAAAAACGTGCATAACTAATAAGGAGCAAGGTGATGCCAGGTGGAAGAAAAATGTAGATAATAAAAAATTTATTTTCATAATTCTCTGTCACACATTATTAAGGCATTTATCATTATAAAAGTAATATTACATTTGCAATAAGCAATAATCATCATAATTTAAAGTATGTTTTTTAAAATAAAGAAAACAAAAATAAAAAAAATAAAGAATTACAACACCCAAAAAAAAAAAAATTTACGAAAAATGAAAATAATAATAATAATAATATTTGTGAGGCGTGAGGTTTTTATTTGACTCTTGGATCAGTACAGTACTGACAATTACAGAAATAGAAATTCTGCAGAAAAATGGTGAAGGCCCAGTGTCTGAGAGAACTACTGGTATCACAAATTAGTTACGGCTGTGAATGATCTAATCTCGAAAAATTAGTGGAGAGGAGACAGACATAAATTGCC
Organism: Oreohelix idahoensis; assembly: GCA_024509875.1. Classification (NCBI taxonomy): domain Eukaryota; kingdom Metazoa; phylum Mollusca; class Gastropoda; order Stylommatophora; family Oreohelicidae; genus Oreohelix; species Oreohelix idahoensis. The sequence continues at coordinate 78,701 of JAMPIV010022079.1, forward strand.
ACCCCCGCTGTGTAACTAACTGTGATATTAAAAAAACTAGGAAACAGATTTTACTTAACAATTATTTAAAAATTGACAAGTCGTTCAAATACAATTTCCTTATTATTTATTTAGTATATACACTATCTACTCTTGTGCTGAAGGGTAAATGTTGAAAAATGGAATGTAATGGATTTGTAAGTTCACAAATGATTAACATATATTTATATATATATATTATATATATATATATATATATATATATATATATATATATATATATATATATATATATATATATAAATATATATATATATATATATATATATATTACAACAAGTTTTCCAATTATAGGAACAAAAATTATATCAGCTGTGCTGTTATTCAATTATAGTACATGTATCACCTGTGCTGTTTAATTACGTAAAATTTATCAGCTATGCTGTTAATCTTATTATTGTCTCTTGCTACGCTAATTCACGTTTTCTTCATTGACTTAAATGCTCACTATTGCCGACAGAAATGGTACTAATGTGTACTCATCTCGCAAAAGTTCTGTCCTTCTTAGTTTGATTGACACACACCTGCTGAGGATCGTTCCTTTAGCCCACCCAAGACTGAGGGGGAATAAAGATGTAGCTCAGGTACAATCTCTGTGCTCCTGCGAAGTTTCAGGCAGCTGGATTGACTCGACATACGTCCTCAGGTTGGATGACACGAATAAAACCTGTAACAAGTAAAAATAGGGGCTAATTTCTGTCATCAAGCCCACCTATTTCTATTGTATATGATATGAGCGTGTCTCAGGTGTCTGCATGTAGGATGAATGACAACATGGCTCAGTATGATTTAGCAATAGCGAGACAAGACAGGTGTCTACTTGCAAAACCTTCTTTCTGATAAATTAATACATGGATACACTCAATAATATAAATTCAATACATGAATACATCCAATAATGTAAATTCAATACATGAATACATCCAATAATATGTATACCTAGGTGTGATACAACCATTTCCTTCTTCCTATAATACACCAGGCCCTCTCTGACAAGTGCTAAACTGGCTGGTAACATATATCCTAACAATATTGTTGTGTTCTGATGATAGGAGTATATGCGACGAGGACTGTCTGGTTATATATATCAGGTTGGAGTTATAGGAGACAATAGATTGGAGTTATACGAGACAATAGATTGAGTCCTAACAAGAACTGTTTTGGTTATATTGCAGATTGGAGTTATCTGAGACAATAGACTGAAGTTAGGTGAGACAATAGATTGAAGTATGAGTCCTATTAGTCTTCGTCTTCATCAATCAATATGCCTAATTCCCCAAGATACAATCAGTAACCTGATACGTTCATATTGAAACAATTTGTATTAATTACATTATATTATCTACTGAAGCCTATTTTCCTACAAGGTTATCGTAAATATATATTTACTCTCTAAGATTTAAACAGGCCAGTGACTCGACTAATGAAGCAGGCTGCCAGGTCAATGCACTCAGGTAAGCAATAAATCAAGGTTGACAGCTTCTCTTCTTCCGTCGGTCTATCTGGCTTCGTGTTGGTGTTGCGTGTTTTGCATAAAAATCTCGCCCAATTATATAGGCAGGTTAGGTAACTTCTACTGCTTAAGGAAAGCGTTTGGTTGGTTCCTGGCGGTACAAGCTGATTGGTTGTCTGCAGTTTTGTACCATGCCTCGTACCGTCCTTAACCGAAACGAGTCCCAGGAAAAACAGGGATTATGGCTAATGTTATTCTGTTTTTTCGCCATATTGGGTGACAAGATGGCCGCCACCGACATCCGAAAAACAGGGCTTAATTTTTTCCTGGCGTATACTTCGTGTAATTTATTCTGTCTCAGAGACTGGTGAACGGTGCTCGTTGATTGGCTGGGCGATTGACAAAGAAGTGTGTTTACACTTTACGACAATATTAACTATAAAAAAAAATAAAAATAAAAAACAAACAAACAACAAGACTGATAAAAATCGAATTCCTCATACAGTAAATGATTGATTTGAGACATATTCAGAGGTGTGTTATAAGAACTCGCGAAATATTCAAACGGTCTGCTACTGAATGACTCAGGGACTCTGTGTTTTTTCCAGTGCGAGCTAACAAATTTACGAGAGGTGAGCAGCTTTGAGTCTCATAGCAGATACTGCTGCAATAAATGCAATGATAAGTTCATCAAGATGAGGTGGGGTAAACAGTTACTTTCCTCGCTGTCTTTGCCGTCCCAAACTCAAGACCAGAATCAGACTAGATAGATAGTTAGATAGACACATACGAAAGCAATTAATTTGCCAAGGGTAGAAAATCGGGCACAGTCCCTTCTTGCATTCTTCCTTCCTCTTGCTCATCTTTTGTTACTGTTACTCAAACATTCTCGAGCGTACTTTAAGTATTAATTTAAGGGCAATACAAACATTTACAAGCATACAGCATACATTAACAGTACCTGATCACAAAATTAAGAATAAGTATATTGTTATGAAAACTAGATCATCCAGTACAGTATATTAGATAAAAGTACAACACAATCAGTTAGGGTGGCATATAATCAGCAGTCGTAAAGTATTTGAACAGTATACGGTTGTATGAGTAAGGACTGTGCGTGTTTTTTCAGGTCATTGGGAAGATTGTTCCAAAGATGAGCAGCTGAGTAAGCTAAACTAGTCTTAAATAGGTCTAGCCTGGGCTTGGGTACCTGTAATTTATTTAAGCGTGGACTACGTCTTTCATTATATTTTAAAAGCGGCCAAAGATACTTTGGAGCATTCTGTGACAGGATTTTGTGAATAAATTTCCCTTTGTTAAAATAGGAAGCGCTTCCCGAGGGGTATATATTTGAAGATAATTATATAAGTCTATAAAAATGTGATTGGTGTTTATCAGTAACAAAGCGCTTTGCGCTTTTTTTGAAGCGAGTGAAGCCTTTTTGTGTTGGAGACAGAACAACCATCCCAGATTGTGGAACAATAGTCTAGATGCGTTTGTATGTGAGATATGTAGAACATTTTCCTTGCCTCCTCATCCAGGAAATGTTTAATTTTGGCTAATTGGTAAACGTTTTGTGCTGTTTGCTTTGTGAGTGCATGTACATGTGAGTTCCAACTTAGGTGTTGGTCAACAGTGAGACCTAGAGTTCTGTGTTCATTTACGTTTTCAATTAGCGATGTTCCAATGTAGAGCTGAAGTGTTGTTTTCTGCAAGTTTTGTAGTTTTTGTCTGGTTGATATTAACATACATTTTGTTTTACTAATATTTATTTGCATGCGATTCTCGTTGCTCCACTTAATAAGATTATGTGTATCGTTTTGTAAAAATTGTTCTAATGTGGTGCAACATTTTTCACTTGTATAGACAGCACAGTCATCGGCAAACAGGTCACATGATGAGTGTTTGAAGTATAGAGGAAGATCATTAATGTATATGGTAAAGAGAAGAGGACCGAGAATAGAGCCCTGAGGAACACCTGTATTGACAACGGCTGGGTTCGACAAGGAATTATTGTAAGAGACAATTTGTTGTCTGTCTGACAGGAACGATTTAATTAACTTTACCAGCTTAATATTTACTTTCATTGTTTCTAATTTTCTGATTAAAATAAAGTGATCTATCATATCAAATGCTTTTTTTAAGTCTACAAAAATTGCTCCACATATATTATCGTTATTGATGTTTAGGTGTCAATTGTCTATCATCTTTGTTAAGGCTGTGTGGCATGAATGCTTTGGTCTAAACCCAGACTGACTGCCGATTAGCAGGTCATTATTGACTAGGTGTTGTAGTGTTGTTTTGTGGATGTGTTTTTCTAGTGGTTTAGACAGCGACGATATAAGAGAAATGGGCCTATAGTTACTAAGATTACTACTGTCAGATGAACCTGGTTTGAGAAGTGGGTATACTTTAGCGCTTTTAAAAGCAGATGGAAAGTAACTCCTTGCGATACATTGATTATATATGTATGTCAGTGAATCACTAATGGCTGGTGCGGCAAAGCGCAGTATTCGATTACTGATTCCATCAAGTCCCGATGAGTTATTATTTTTAAGGCCAGTAATATAGTTATAAACTTCGTTAACTGTTATAAAAGGGATGTCGGGTGGAATTGTGTTAGTACATTTGTTCTCGCAGAACGTTGATAACTTGCTTAAGTCACAAGGGGGAGACGGAATGGTGGATTTTATATTGTGGATGTCTGCCTGAAAATGATTGCTGTAGTCTGTACAGGTAAGTGGCGTATTGGGAGTATGTGGGTCTGGAAAATTTCGTTTGTTCACTAAAGTGTTGATTGTCTTCCATATCTCTTTACTGTTTGTTTTGCTCTGAACTAAATTTCTAAAGTAGTTTTTCTTTTCTCTGCGAATTAAGTATTGTACTTTATTTCTTACTGTCCGATATGTAGTGATGTCCTTATTTTTATGCGCTCGATCTCTTTGCCTCATAGCGTCAATAACTTCTTGTGTGATCCATGGAGATTTAATTTGCCTTTTCACGCGAATTTCTTTAGTAGACGCATGCTTATTAAAAATACTATAAAATATCATTGTCCAATATGCGATGGCGTCATCAGGATCAGGAATTTGAAAAACGTTGGCGAGAGGTGCAGTTCGCCAATCATTCAAAAATAATTCACGGTTGAAATTTTTAAGACTTCTATATTGAAAACTAATGTGTTTATTTTTTGGAGACTTATACCCATTTTTTGCCCACGTGCAACATATGGGATAATGGTCACTCATAGCAATAGTAGGGATGGAGCATTCTATAATGTTTTCTGGACAGGTAACATAGATGTGATCGATCAGTGTGGATGACGTTTTTGTTACTCTGGTAGGTTTGTTGATTATTTGTTTCATGTTATACGATGCTATGATGTTGGTCCATATTTGGTTTGGCTTATGCATATCGATATTAAAATCACCAAGAAGAATAATTTCATTAACGGTAGTAATTACTTTATCCATCATGTTCGTGAAATCTTCAAACCATGTTGTTCCTACACTGGGATTACGATAAAGATATCTGATGAGTGTTATAATTGAAGTAGGATCGGTTGATATGGTATAATTCTGGTTACCACATTGATACAGGTATTATGGTCAACTCAAACCGACACAGTGTTGGGCATACAGGTCACCTTGTCCATAGAGTATTGAGGCCCCGACAATGGACAGTGTTTATGTAGAATGAGAGTTCAAATGTACGTTATGCGAATGGGTGGTACTGTTCTGCAGAGTTGACAAGTAATAAGGCACTCATTCACTCATGTATGAAAGTCAATGATGTCTGGAACTACTGTTGATAATTTCACACATTTAATAGGACGCAAACTTTGACGACACATATATAGTCACTGGAACAGGTTGGCAAAAAACATCACATGCTTGACAAAATGGTCTACGACATCAAATATGCATTCGTATAGAATGTGGATACAACAGAACGTTCGTAGCTAGTCCTTCAGGGTTCTAGTTGTATAACTTTCAAGCCTAACTGACTGATCGCGTCAGTTAATGTTTGCAAACGTTTATTATAAATGGCTCCCTGGCAGAACCTCTTCTGTCGAGGAATTACAAGCCGTAAATCAGTAGGCTTAAGTGACGATAATCTTAAGCCACAGTAGTGGGTTACCATAGTAGACAGATCTCTGTACCATCATCAGATAATAAGGCATTCCTGTTCTCCGAACGATGATCCGCTTAGGCAAAGGCGAGATCCAAAATGGCTTCTATCTCCAGTGAGCTTCGCTCACTGCGAAGATGCTTAAGGAAGCATAAGTAAAGGACTCTTTCATAAACATCGGTAATGATGTGTAGATTATATAGATAATAATGCAATGTACATAATAGATATTGGTGCTGCTAGCACAATGTCGTCAATAAAGAATTCAGCCCACTCATATGCAGACCATATCCCTGGCTGCAGGTCTAGGCATAACGAAAAAGTTCAGTAAATGTCTTTCGTTACCTTAACATCCTAGAAAACACTAGAAAAATAGCACACGCCATCCTTTGGCGCTAAGAATATATTCTGGGGAGGAACATAGACACAATAGTCACACAGCAGACGTCGCCTTTCCCCAGAATTACACAGATCACATATCAACGGACATCTGTCCGGGGCAGCAAACACCAGAAGTCTTCATCACGGAAGTCTTCTTCGACAACCCCCAATACGACGCATGCGCAGTAGCGCGTGACCCCCAGAGTTCAACTCAAGATGGGCCGACGTCGTTAAAGACAATAAGATACAAGACCAAATCGCCTTAAAAGACAGGAATAAACCTCAACTTAGGTTATAAACATTCCCAGAAAGACTGATCTGTTCTGACCATACACGAAAAATAATTCGACGTAAATCTTAGTATTCATATAAGACCCAAGAGAAGGTAACAGACATAATAAAATGTACCAACAACTAAATCAAGGGTTATGTACCTTTGACTATCAACAAAAAGTGTTAACAGACAAATAAATATCTTTCTATATACATATCTCTATATTCGTTGCCTAAAAAAAAATCTGTGCGTAACAATATCCGATTACAATAGGTCTTTGCTTTTGTGGCTTTACCTCTAACCATATGCATTCTATATCTATAGTCTCCAGATCGTTTCTGCGGCTATAACTGAGAGAAGTAGAAATATAAACTGCTAGACCCGTCTCTAATTGTCTGCTTGAATCTCGCCAAATTGTTTTAAAACCTCTGAGCGCAATGTCATCGTCGGTTATTTTCTCATTCAGACGACTTTCTGAACAACCAAAAACCTGGAAATTTTGGTTAAGAATTTGTGTGAGTTCTGGAATTTTACCTAAAAGATGGTTTACGTTCAAGTGGCCAAGCCGTAAACCAATTGTACTTAGTAATTGTTCATAATTATCTGACATTTTTATGTGACAGAAGTTTTACGCTCAAATAGAAAATAAATAACTAATTAAACATTACAAACAATTCAGATAACTGTACTATGTAAAAATTGTAAGAAAACTGTCACACAACAAGCACACCCATCCACACTGTGAAGGTTAACAACAAAGTTAAGCTGCACCAAGAGAATAGAAGGGCAGACAAACAAATAGATACTGAGAATAAATAAATAAAGCATTATCCGACAGTTTCTGGTGTTACAGAGACGTCGACTTGTGAAGTGAAGAAGAAGTCTACCAGCTCTCATAGCTGGATGAACTACCAGCAAGTCATCATCAGCCTTGGTAGAGAATGCAGAACTTGGGCCAATAGGAGAGCAGAGCTGGAAGTTGATCAATTTATAAATGATAATGCTGGGGATGATGATGCCATTGTGTACACTGATGGTAATAAATCAGGGTGGGGCTTCTCTGCTAGAGTAAAGGGCAGAACCGTCGCTGAAAATAGCGGGGCTTTCATGATAACAACCTCCAGCATGAGAATGGAGGTAGAGGCAGTTACTGCTGCTTTAAGATGGCTGTCTGAGACTTTATTAACTAAGGCAGTTATCGTATCATACTCACAATCCACGCTTCGAAAGGTCCAAAATGGTTGGCTTCGACATGAATGGAAAACCTCCATAAAAGCATCGAATCTTCAAGAACTGATATGGATCTACTGCCCTGGTCATGCCGGGGTACATGGCAATGAAAGAGTTGACAGACTAGCTTCAAGAGCATCCATTAAAGGTGCTTTGGCCATGGATAAGGAAGAAATACTGAGGACGATTCATGTTCGTCTATTAGAAAATGACACTGCAATCGATAAATCATCAATTTTAAGATTGCTGGTATTAGGCATCAAACGTAAGATCTGCAGGGATGGACGTATGAGAGGACGCATCCGGCGTATAATACATCCAGCGCGCTACAGGAACAATTAGCACTCATACACATCGACGTTTGCTGAGGGAGACTGAGCACCTATGGGTTTGCCCGGATTGTAATGACGTCGATTCTAATTAACAATAAATCTATCTATCTATCTATCTATCTATCTATCTATCTATCTATCTATCTATCTATCTATCTATCTATCTATCTATCTATCTATCTATCTATCTATCTATCTATCTATCTATCTATTTATCTATCTATTTATCTATCTATCTATCTATCTATCTATCTATCTATCTATCTATCTATCTATCTATCTATCTATCTATCTATCTATCTATATATATATCTATCTCTTTTTCTGTCTATCTGTCTGTGTCCTGTTAGATTAACGTTTCTGTGACTATCACGCTCTGTCTACCTGTCTATTTAATCAGTCTGCACACTTCCCACTCCACCTACTGTCCTTACTGTCTGCCTGTTTTCTACCTATTTTGCCTATTGTCATCCTATATTTGCCTGTTCACATTTCTCTATGCGTTGATTTACCTACAATCTCTACAGTTCATATCATCCATTAAAATACTGGTAGGAAACTATACAGGGCGATACAACAGGAGGCAATCTGATCATCAGAAATAGTTATGACTCCCAAGTGTCAACCTCTTGTTGTCATGTGCAGATAATTTAACCCATTCCATCTTGGTTGCAGCTTTCAACTTCACTCATGTTTTTCCGCCAGTTGGAGTCAATTGTGAAAGTAACCTTTGTGTGTTGAAAAAAAAATAAAAACTACTGTCCAGAATTCCATACTGTATATATATAAATCTATCTGATTGGAGGCCGCGCTGGCGTAATGGTTACCACACTGCGCTGGTGTAATGGTTACTACACTGCGCTGGTGATCGGGTGATCCAGGTTCGTGCCCTGGCGAGGACATTTGAGGCAGTGTCTTCTGCCAGGACTTGGACTGGATTAATTCGAGTCCTGGCGATGGCATTTGAAGTAGTGCCTTCGACGAGGGGACTGGAATAACCCGAGTGGCTCCTGAACACACACCATCTGTGGATGGGAAGGAGGGAAGCTTCTGGCCGGGTTGGAAGGAAAGTCCACAGGCTCCTCAGCCTCGCAATGCCATGACATTTGTTTCATGACATTGGGCCGAAGGGCTGAAAGCCCAAGTGCCGCTGGTTAGGAAAAAAGTCACCTGCTCATATATTCATCACAGCGTCTTGTCTCGGTCGCTGAAAATTGTTAATGTATCTTTTTATCCCACCGTATTTTCTATTCGTGTCTTTGGGGACCAGAATTCATGTACATTAATTCCACATGCGAGAATTCCAAACGTACAAAATAGCATTATGTTGCCACAGTCTGTCGACAATGTTTATCTTGTTCGTCTGTCTAAGGTTTATATTGGCATGGCTTCTCTCTAGCCTGTCTACCCTTTTTTATATATTTTAATTTAGGTGTTTGCTACATTTAAGCGTAAAGCGCCCTTTTAAACCTTAATCCAGGGGCGCTCAAGTTGATGCACGCGGACACTTTTCCATCGTCTTCATTACTCTCCTAGACGCCTTGTAACTGAAATGAACAGAATGTATCACTACTGTGTGAGATATATCAGATAATATTGTAGTTTAGAGATTTTTTTTAGATAAGTCAGTTCTTGTAGAATATGAGATAAAACTATTATTGCAGTATTCTAGATGAAAGAACTAACTGTAGTAAATTTAGTAGTATTAGCAGCGCACTTCAGTCATAACTGACTATGTGAATGCGCCCCTAAAGTGGTAGCCCTGAGCTGCTTTTTTCTGGTTTTCCTCTCGGCGCGCTATTTTCTCTTCTGCTTGTTGTGAGAGCTTCTTTTCGTCCAATCCGAGGTCGCGCCGTAGGGATGATCATCGTCACGTGGTACAATCGGTAGCTTCATCCTTCCAGGTAGTAAATGAGATAGGAGAATACTTGTGGTGTATGAGATAACAAAATTCTTAAGTATACGAGAAACAAAATTCTTGTACTAAATGAGAATTTTTTTTTAAAGTTCTTGTAGCATGGAAGAAAAGATAAAGGCAATTTTTGCAGTTCGAGCTAGTATACTCGTCAAAACGCTGATGGAAGAAAAATCGTAAACGTTCAGTATTTCATGCATATTTAGAAGACGCATCAACGGTGAGAAATGCAGTTAGCGACCCATAGCTAGACTGCTTGCGTCAGGGTCAGCGAACCAGAGCTGACCTAGACCCTACTCCACCTCCAAGTGGTGGTCCTGGAAACAGGCTGCATCCCTGCAGTCTGGCTGAGTGAGGAGGGATCGAAGCGGGAAGGCTAACCCGGTCCCAAAAATGCTGTGCTGAAGTCGGATGTGTCGGCCGAAAGGCGCAAATATCGCCGCTTCGCTGTAAACGGACACTACGCAACCAACTTCCTTTTCAGGACGAACGAAGAAGAAGAAGAAGACTGAGAAGTGGTACTGGGTAACAAAAAAAATGTAATTTGAGTAATTACTAATCAATTTTTTAAAACCCGAACATTTTTTGTAAATGTACGATTATCTTTAAAGTTCTTACCTTCATCATGTGTTCTGAGTATATACTTTAAGATTCTCTGTGCACCTTCTTGAGCTCTACATAAAGTTGACTATGAGCAAAAACTACTTATCGTAGGTATACACCTAAATGACCAAATGATTGCCCCTGAGCTTTGTTGATTGTCATGGTAAATGTTAAAATCCCAGAAAACTGGATACGTCTCATGATCACATGAAAGCTGATATCGCTTGACTCAAAATTGATGCGTGGAATGAAAACAGTCCACTTAATTACTGCCTGTGATAATGTTTTATACTTTAACAAAAAATTATTCAGTCCTCTATCTGTAGTTTTAACAGAATTTTAATGTTTTAAAAATGGTTTTAAAAATGGTTTTAAAAGGTATAGGTCGCTCGTTTATTATGACACAAAATTATTAAACGTCTCCGAAATTACATTGACGAGTCACTTGCGAAGAAATCTGTGAAATCAGATTAAATTAGATTGTTGGCCTCTATCTGTGCTGATTCTAAGGCGTTATCAATATAACTTGCACTCATAACACAGTGAAAAACTGGCCGTTTCAATATTTTCCCGAAACAGCTGATCGGATTGTTTCAGGAAGCAGGGGCGTTTCGTACTGAATAATTATTGTGCTTAGTTGGTGCTTATTTGGCCGTGTAACCCTCCACGACTCACTCTCGCAGCGAGTCGATAGTGCGTTTTCGGATGATCTCTGGTTCGACTTCGTGGTGAGTCTTTTATTTATGTCTCTTATCTGTTGTTTAGTGTCCTTCATCATTCTTTCTTGTGAGTATCAGTGCCTACTATTGACCTATTTTTAACAAATTCACCTCAAGCTTATCCTGTCTTGTGCCATTCCATCAAGTTCTTTACATATCTTTTTTATCCTTTTCATTTCTGTGTCTAGTTCCTGTCAGCATGTGCTTTTCTTAGTTTGAAAATTTCAGAATAAGGAGTGCCTTGTGATGCTACAACCAGTCTTCATTAATATGTCTTATCTAACGCCTTCTTCGTCTCATACCTTGGTCACCTGACACTCGTCATAGAATGAAAATGCAGTGACAAGGTACAGTAAATACACCAAGCACGTGTGGTTTCTGTGTGGGGTGGGGATGAATACACTGCCTTAGGGGAGTGAACTGCTGCAGATTAAGACCGGCTCTTGGAGAAGGCACCAAAATGTTTGGTTTCGTTTGGTTTTTAAGGACCATTGTACATGAACAAATCCATCAGTGACCCTATTGCCTTCCTTAGATCACACAAGGAGGATTTCAGCACAGTGCACGAACTCAGTAGCACCGGCGAGGAACAAAATGTGTATATACATAAATCACACATTCTGTAAATATTTTTTGTAGTGTGTAGGGATTTGTAATTTTGTAAATGTTTGATTTCCAACTGCCGAGGGATTTTTAACGTGCACACAGGACCACCTAGTTGTTCGTCTTTATCCGGAAACGCTAGGCATCTGATCCCACCACCAATGAAAACAGGGGGATTATCGCATCATTAAGACTCACTGGTTCCGAAAAAAATGTCCATCAAATATATTCCATGTATTGGGAACCGAACAGGTACCTTTAGAATTAGAGGTGAACGCCATACCCCTTAGCCACTTCAACCGCCAAATTATAAATATTAAAAACACAAATACAATTTTAATAGAGCAACAAAAATGAAGCATACAATTTAAATGTAAAAAGAATTATTTGCTTGTTTGAAATTGGTCGTTTTCTTTTATGCCTATGTCGTAGATTTAGGATAGGTATTTAAGATAGATAGGTCCCGGCTGAATAGAACTGGAAAAGGTGGTAACTCAGTGAGAGATAAGGGTAAAGAAATATATTTCACGAGTGAAATGGTGGAAAGGTAGAGTCTGTCCCTGGATTTAGAAGATACTCTAGTCCAGCCTATCTTACGACTGAAATTTGTTTATCAGACAGTTTACCTTAATATATATATTGACATATACACTATTAACCATTCACGCACACACACACAGATAAGTGAGGACAATTTGACGCACAAACGTGAAATTCTATTAATGGAATAGGGATATTGGGCCGAGCTGACCAACACACAGGTAATTAAGTTTTATGTTCAGTTTATTTATCATAAAGAACCGTATAACATTTAATTTCGGTATAAAAAAATTCAAAAACCATATGCTACAGAAATAATAAAAGAAATAGACCCGTAAGTGTAATTCCCTCTATTGAGACAAGATCACGTTAGAAGAAGGCATTAACCCCCAAAAGGTCAAAAGATTAACACTGTGGTATAGAATTTGACTATACTGTAAAGAACAAAGTTCTAATGGATCTATTCTGAAAATAAAATAACAGTACTAGCGAACTAAAAGAAAGGCAAATCAAAGTGAGTACAAAGCTTATACGTTAAAAAGAATTACTCATTCCTTCTTTCTCTCTCTCCAGACAACCCGTGGCCACGTTCATTCGTTCTTACCTAATTGTTGATTAGCAACGTCTGGAACCATCTTTGGGATACACACAGCAAATCCAGTGTTATTTTGGCAAAATAAACCCCAGCTGCTCAAAGACTGATTAAATCCTCTTCTTCCGGGAACGTTTACTTCGTTACTGTTATTAGGATTTCTGTTTATGTCACATTAATTAGTCCAGGTAAGAAAATTAACAGTTCTCACAGTGTCAGTAGCTTGGGATTCCAATACATAAAGGAATGTCAGGTATAAAATGTCGCAGTATAAAATTCCTTGTCACACCACAAATGGTCGATAGTCGGGAAATGTTAATGTTTGATTATTTCGCCACAACGGGCTGAATGTATATGAAATTGGAAAAAGAAATCTGGATAGCTAGAGGTCCAGTTACAATTTATTCTTAAATTCTTTTTGTTCTTACTCTGTCTCTTTCTGGGTGTAAACAAGAGGCCAGACAGGTCAACCTTGAAGACCCGATATTTATATAAGAATGTTCTTTTTGTACTGTTGGACTTAGATCCATTATTCTCAGATTCAGGTTTAGGCGTAGGCTTAGGTCACTGGTAGTTTTAGGTTTGTGACCCGTACTAGATTTTAGGAAGAAAAATACAAACATTTAATCACAATATCAGTATCTATCCTAACCCGCGCACGTTATAATTTATTATCCATTGGGTTATAAGATTTGATTAGAAACACACATGAGAAGCTTATCTATCGGTCTTATTAACCCGTGAAATAAATTCTATTCATTTATAAAATTGACACATGATGGATAGAAGATAAATATATATATTTCGTCGGTATACCTTGCCTAGTGCATTTACTCGTCAATTAAAATATCTCTTTCTGGTTACTAGCAATTAATTAAATTTATTTTACAGCTGGAAGAATATTAGCTATATATATTTAATCTGCTAGCCAATTTAACCCAGTAAATCCTAGTGAAATATAATGACGAACTTAACAATTAAATCACTCAAAAATACTAGTAAATATAATTACCGCAACACAGAAAAAGAAACTAATCTCCAATCGAAACACTAAGAAATCCACTATAACAATGGTCTAAGATTCGAAGCTAGATGGTTCTGGAATTCTGCGGCTACTAGATAAAAATCATTTTAAAGCTGGAGTATATATATGATTTTGGCAGAAATTCGCTATCACTTGCTAGATTTAACGACTTCGCTTAGATTGTGGGGAATTCTTCGGTCGAATGCTGAATCAAAGCTTATTTTTACACTTATGCCGACCGTAGACGTCTCCAACGAGCAACTAGTCTTTTGATCTCGTCTTGTCTGTAGCTTTTACGTTCCGAACAAACGGATGGGGGGGGGGGGGGGTTTAACTGTTGATTATCTCCCCTTTCCTCAGATTAATTCCCCCTGACCAAAGTAATTACCGAAAACGTACGTCTTAACTTATCGCCCTTGATTTTAAAATTAGACGACTCATTCTCTGATCTGTCAATATTTCATCGATTGCCCAATCGTTCGCGTGATAAATACAGTTAACGGCTCAGGACTAACCAATAGGTCTGTTGGTAAACATTAATAGTGCCTGTAAGACAGAGAACAAGAAAATAGGCGTGGCTACAATTTGAGTTCGACAGATATCGAAGCGCATGCCTTCTGCGTTAAAGAAACGTGGATATTAAAAAGCAAAGAGAGGTGGGACACAGGTGGAAGCACAAACGTGTTGATACATGTGAATATATTTACATACTCTGTCACAGCCTATCACTGGTGGATCTAGGAATTGTCCATGGGAGGGCAATACAACAGAATGATAAGGCTCCCACCTCTCCGCTCCTTATTTACACATATTTTTATACAATTAAAAAACAAAATAACGAATTTTGAAAACAATGTGACAACTTCATAGTTTTATTATAAAGAACTCAAAAATATTCATTTTTATAAACAAAATATGTAACTATTTATAACATAATTACATAAAAGTAAGCTACAACTTCAAAGAGAAAAAAATTGATAAAAATTCATACATATTTTATATTATAGCATAACATTTTTGTATTTGGTATTGGCTGCCCGATACAGAAGTTATCAGCCTCCCCACAGAGTCCTCTGTTTTTACGACTCGAGTGAGGGCCATTGTGTCGCCTGCCTGGGGCCATCTTTTGTCTCAGTGTTGTTTGGTGGTTCCGTTTATTGTCTTTCATTGTCCCGCCACTTAAATTACTTGCAAACTACGTTCGTAACCTTTAGGTTACTTACCATTGTTCAGTACTGTCGTGGGGTGGATATTTAAATGTGAAGGTGGAAGGCACAGACTCCCAGCTTGAGTGTAACAATGGAAGTGAGACGCAAAATTAGAAAATGATAGACCGAATTAATGATGGTGATTCTTTTTATGCGTGACGTTAGCCAACCAAGATAACAGGATACTAAGAGACCTCAATCTTGATTTCCACTTCCGCTCTTGTGTTTTTTTTTCGGTGAAGGCACGCCGTACAGAGTGGACACATGAAAAAAGGGTCCCTCTATGTCTTGATTATACAGATACAGAGTGGACACAGAAAACGTGGGCAAACTGCTTGTCTGATTTAAAAATTTTTGTCTCGGTTTTATAAATATCTAAATATTACAACTCAAAAGATAAATAACCAATGCAAAAAACATCTATCAAGGAATCAAAAACAACATGTAAAATTAAATGGAGAAAATTTACGTAACTAATTTGTATGGTATCCCATATGGAATAAACAACAATGTGATTGAGAGAAAAAAAGAAACAAACAGTGTTAAAGGAGAAAGTGTAAGAAAGAATATGAAAACACGCAATTACACAGTCACAATACTGGACAGAACAACACTTCCACATGAGAGACAAGTACATCGGTTGACGTAGGCTGGCTTGAGGTAGCCGCGCAGGTTTAAATTCTTAGACAGTTACACACAAAGTTCAATGCAGATTTACTCTGCTGTGACTATGGTCCGCTCTCCTGATGATGATGACAGAAGTTAGTCCTTCTGTCTCTGATTCAAGAAGGGTACGTAGCTGGGGTTATCTGGCGAGGGGGTCAGGACGAGTTCTAAATATTTCCTCGTACAGAAGGTACTACATGTGCTTGTTAATAGAGGAAGATTAGATCTGTGCTCTATTTAGTTCTAGTCTGATGCTGACTGAAAACTCACATAGGAGATTTCTATAAAACTGAGCATTTATCCAGCTCACTGAAAGAATAAACGGTGCGAGCACAGTTGGAGAAAACGTTGTCCAGTGGTTGTGTGGTAGGTTGGGTACTGCTACTTTTGGGCTTTTGTTTCCAGGTGTTAAATAAGAAGACGATGCTTCGCTATTTATTTGACTTACAGGGGTGACCTGGTTGTCGTCTGAAAGTAGACGCATACACATATACCTGATTAACCCTTCAGCAAGTTATAACCATCTGTATTTACATACATGCATACAGCTTACAACTTCCATTTGTCTACATGGTATCACAACAGGCCTGAAATTGTACGATGACCTTGCATGTATCAAAACACGGCTTTACATAACATTTTTCTCACTGACCGAACAGGTACACCGTGATAGGCTCATTTTGCCCGCAGAATTTACATAAACTCACAGTGTCTTGCTGTGCGTGGTAGGGTTGTTTACAAAATAAAACTACATACGTTCTTTATAGCAGTCTCTCTCTCATTCATAAATACATTATATATATACTACTAGTCTTTAGGGAAGTACCCATGTTTTATTTGTATATTTAATTGGATTCTTATGTGTCCTATATAGCCCTCACTTTCTTTCTTTCCTTTCCCTGACGAAGGCCTTGTGGCCGCAACGTTGGCTATTTTGTTTGTCTTTTGTCCTCGTAAGACGAATCACCTTTTTTTGATTTTTTTTCATACCCATTCTTTAGCAAAAGAACCACTTCACTTATTAATTTATGGATACAATCGCTCTAGCTTCGGTTCAAAAATTAGTCAATGTTAACCCAATTACAACTAATAATAAACCAAGTATCGCTTGCCCAAAAAGAATTTGAACCCTCTGGAAATCATCTCTCCTAGAAGGTGTCAGACAAATGAATGTGACTGTATAACTATAAGTAAGGAATCTTCTTCGCGTAACTGGGTTGTCGCTGCTGTAAGTAATGATGGATTTAAAAGTACTCCCTTATATACCCAACATTAGGCTTAAATTAAGCTTCTGAAGTCGTGCAGGTGCACGGAGTGAGCAGCAAACTTTCCCTCTAACAAAGCCACTGCTCGTTCACTTCGTCCCCTGTTGCGACAGGATAAAAGGGGTCCTGTCTCATCTTTGACAGGGAGATTTCTACAGCGCGTGCATGTATCAAAGGTTACCTCGTTCGATCAGGCGGACAAGTCAAGCGTTGCACGACAAGTGGGCAGGTTTCTTTTGTCGATTTCAAAACTAGGGAACCATTAGCCGACCGACGAGATAGAGACTTTTTTGTCAGCTAATGTAGAAGACGTAAAGATGCACGTATGAGTCGTTCTCTAACGCTGTCAGACTAAGACTGACACGTAGATGAATGTGCGACAAAGCATTTAAGTGTCAAATAGAATTAAAATATGACGTAGAAAAAACAGAAGTAGGCAAATCCCGTAACTGACAGGCTGAGTTGGTCGAAAAATTCAACACAACTCATCACAAGTACCAGACATGTTTTAATTCGTCCGTCGTCCCACCTAATGATTACTTACGTGTAAGTCCAAAGTGGGGAGGGGGGGGGGGGATACTGAAGCGGTTGATATGAATTAAAGGTTTTCGAAATCCCAAGGGGGATGGGGCGATCGCCACGTCGCTACCCCCTTGAATCCGCCAATGATGTCTATATTATGCCTTTCTTCTTTTTTTTTTCCAAAAGCAGTGCATTGAGCACCCATTTATAATTCATAATGAGTAAAGCAAAAATAACCTACAAAAAAAAATTTGAGAACCATGAATGTATTATGTTTTTGTAAAACGCTACAACAAACATCACATACAGAAATTACAGTGTGATACAGCTCAATAGCACAAAATTGAGTGTCCTAAGAGTCCATACAGTACTTTACGGTGAGGCATATCTAGGGCAGGCAGGCTCTGGTTACAGAAATCACTACATAAATTGTCCTCGAGGTTGCGTTCCGACCACCCTGTCGTAAGTCGATTTGGTCGTAAATCGGAAATAATTGTATACCATATTCTTCTTCTTCTTCTTCTTTGTATACTCTCAGACGTCTACTTGAATGTTTATAACAATAACGATATAAAAATTAACACGCTTCAATGCTAAAAGTTTTAGGTCTGTTTTGTTATTTTTTTTAATCTAATATTATTCTAAGTTAAAGTGAACAGAAATACAATGTACAATTTATAACGTGAAATTACTGCACGGTACACTGCGGTTTGTAATAAATAATAAATAAAATAACCTTTAGGACAAAACATCAGGAGTCAAATATACTTACGAGTGGTTCGTTAGAGTCGCGTTAAAGTCGTAAGTCAAGGACAGTCTGTATTTAGATCTCAGCTTTTATGAAATGGGATGACTGGTTATCTCATCACAGCCTTTGCCTTTCCTTTCTCAAAAACACAGTCAGTTACCTATTTACCTGTCCTTAGACTTATCGTGGCACTACGAATTTTCGAACCTGTAAGCGTTGTCCTTTCGAAGCAAGAGCTCGAACCACTTTGCCAGTCGACTTGACACTTACGAGGAGGTGAAGACAATTTTCTCAGACAAATGGCAGGATTACGTGATTGAAACAGTAACGCACTGGCTGTGTTGCTGCATGCAGGACATGCTAATGAGTTGTCTCACCAGGAGTTTCAAATCGTCTATCCTTATTCTAGGACACACATTTCCTGTTCTGACCGGCGCCAGAAAGTTATCGAAATGTGCCCTAATGTTTTCATTTCAGAAGGTGTTTCGTGTTACGTTTTTTTTGGTTCTGTTTTTCATCTCTCGTGTTTACTGCAATAATTTCAGTTTTTCATTTTTTTGGGAGACTTCACCGTCATCCTTTGAGTATTGAAAATTAGAGAAAGTACTTACTTTCCGTAATTTTTCCTTCCACTATTTGCCGTGGTGAAGCGTTGTGGGGAGATGAAGTTTGTGTTCTTGAGCCAAATGCGTCGCCTTGGCTGCTGTGAGCCCATGTTGTTGTAGGATGTCTGTGATGTTGTCTGTGAGCCTATGTTGTTGTAGGATGTCTGTGATGCTGTCTGTGAGCCCATGTTGTTGTAGGATGTCTGTGATGTTGTCTGTGAGCCCATGTTGTTGTAGGATGTCTGTGATGTTGTATGTGAGAATATGTTGTTGCAGGATGTCTGTGATGTTGTCTGTGAGCCTATGTTGTTGTAGGATGTCTGTGATGTTGTGTGTGAGCCCATGTTGTTGTAGGATGTCTTTGATGTTGTCTGTGAGCCCATGTTGTTGTAGGATGTCTGTGATGTTGTCTGTGAGCCTGTGTTGTTGTAGGATGTCTGTGATGTTGTCTGTAAGCCCGTGTTGTTGTAGGATGTCTGTGATGTTGTCTGTGAGCCCGTGTTGTTGTAGGATGTCTGTGATGTTGTCTGTGAGCCCGGGTTGTTGTAGGATGTCTGTGATGTTGTCTGTGAGACCATGTTGTTGTAGGATGTCTGTGATGTTGTCTATCCATTTTCCTCTTGGCCTTTCCCGGGACCTGAACCCAGATCTTCTAGTGTTGTAGGTGCTTAGTGGGAACTTATCGAATTCCATTCTCAGGAGATGGCCAACCATTTAATTGTCACTATCTCTACAGGGTGATTTAAAAGTCTCCATTCATAGAGAAAATTGTCACTTTTTTAGCAAACTGTCACTTTGCTGACAAAACATGCTCCGCCCATTTGAATGATTTATATATGTTATTCATTAGACAAAGACTTTCTTTCCCTCTTGTCTCTTGTTTGTCTGTCCCTGACGAAGGCCACGTGGTCGCAACGTAGGTTTTTCTTGTCCTTTCTCTTTGTATATTACTATTTGTGTGTTTTTGTAATTTTTTTTTTCATTCTTCCTCATTTAGACAAAGGCGTTTTAGAAGGGTATGTAAGAAGAGAAAAAAAGGTAACATTCCCTATGTTTGAGACTTTTAAATCACCTTGTATATACAAGAGGCAGGACATAATTCCTATAATTTCTCTTGTCATCATTTCACACTTTGTCTCTCCCTGTGACATTAATGACTTTTCATAAGCATTAGAGAGAGTGTAGGAGTGAAAAGAGTAGTCCGAACGAGACAGGAACGAAGTGAGAGAGCGAGAGAAGCCGACGGTAAGTTCACTACAAAAATCACAAACAGTAGTGAATGAAGTATTCTCACTCAAGGTCAACAATGGAAGATGAGTTATAACTTGTTGCGTTCAACATAGTCAAACAAGGGACACAATAGGGTTTAATGGAACAAGACAACATCGCTAGGTTAATGAAGTTCAGCGTCAGTTTTTCCTCGACCTCCGAAAGACATAATGTTTTGAAGACTGGGACATTTCACACTGGCATTTATCAGAGTGACAAAAATCTTCACTTACAACAACTATCATTTGTTTTTTTTGTTTTTTTAATGCAGTTAGATGTGCATTAATTTTCTCAATTGATCTGCTGTTTCTCGTACGTTTGTCTCTAACGAAGACCTTGTGATTTCAACGTTGGCAATTTCCTTGACCTGTGTCTTTTTAAATCGATCATGGCCTATTGTCATGTCCACGAGTGAGGACTGAGAACAGAGTTCGACGACATTTTGAAGAATAAAAGACAAAGTTGGACTAGAAGTAAAAGTAACCCACAGCACGAACTGGGACACGGGAGTGAATTGTTATAGGCGTCACCATACTGGTGTCCAGCTTTATGAGATGGGGTGACCAATTCCCTTCCTCGTGGCCTTTGCCTTCCTTTACTCAAGAACAATGCAAGGTAACTATTTACAGCTTGGTAGATTGGAGTATGAAGCTACCGAGTTTCGATCACAGATCCCGGGAACCTACAGGGAGTGGAAAGGGCTCTAACTGCTTTATCAATCTTCTTCTTCTTCTTCCTCGTTCGTCCTGAAAAGGACGTTGGTTGCGTTGTGTCTGTTTACAGCGGAGCTGCGATATCTGCGCTCGACCGGCACATCCGACTTCAGCACGGCATTTTTGGGGACCGGGTTTGCCTTCCCTCTTCGATCCCTACTCTCTCAGCCAGACTGCAGTGATGCAGCCTGTTTCCAGGACCACCACGTGGAGGTGGATTAGGGTCTTGGTCAGCTCTGGTTCGCTGACCCTGACGCAAGCAGTCAAGCTATGGGTCGCTGTCTGCATTCTCTATTGCTGCGTCTTTGGGTCCCCTTTATCAATCTGACTCTTGAGAAACATATAAAAGTTAAAGGAAATCCTTTAGCAGATACTGCCGTAGGGTAGAGAAATGTTAGAGACTTCACCATACTAGGTCCAGCATCGAGAGGTGAAGTGACTAGTTCCCTTCCTCACTGCCTGTTCCTTCCCTAACTCAAAGTCAGACTGGAGCGTGTTGGTACCGTGATTTGAACAAGGCACCTTTGCTGCGAGAGACCAGCGCTCTAACCACTCTGTCAATCATATACGCTCAGACAAACATATACATATACGCTCAGACAAACAAATACATCTTCATTTTCTTTTTTCTCACATCATTGAGAGGGACCCAAAGATGCAGCAATAGAGAATGCAGTCAGCGACCCATAGCTTGACTGCTTGCATCAGAGTCAGCGAACCAGAGCTGACTAAGACCCTACTTCACCTCCACGTGGTGGTCCTGGAAACAGTCTGCATCACTGCAGTCTGGCTGAGAGAGTAGGGATCGCAGAGGGAAGGCAAACCTGGTCCCAAAAACTGCCGTGCTGAAGTCGGATGTGTCGACCGAAAGGTGCAGATATCACAGCTCCGGCACAAACAGACACAACGAAAGCAACGTCCTTTTCAGGACGAACGAGGAAGAAGAAGACATCATTGAGAACACGGTGTTGTTAGTACCAAAAAAAAAACCAACAACTAATAAACAATAAAAAACAAAACACACACACACACACACACATACACGCTCATATATGCGCGCATATGCTACTTCATATGCATATATTCGTTTCCACAAATACTCACACAAGGCACTCACGTAATCTTCAGGGCAAAATCCTCTTTATCTTTCATCCTGATTTTCCTGTTCTGTCCTTACCGAGCATGCAGTCACTACTGTAACTGGTCCCCTTGCATCAAGTGTTCACATGTTCCTGCAGCTGTGGTTTCTGATGCAATTTGTTTGAAATGAGGAGGTTGCCAGCCACGTGCACCACTTCATATTTAGATGCCGTGTACGACATGCCTGAGTGTGCAGTAGTCCAATTATTTCTTCACAGACCCCCTGAATTTACCCGTGGACGCTTTACCTATAACTAGTGCATATTAGTTCGTTTTCTTTTCTGGACTATGTACAATGTTTGATAAGGAACTTATCTCGCTACTGTTAGCATAATGTCACCACCGACGTATTGCTGAAACTTTTACATATCGGAAAGGTTAAATAAACAGGTAAAGGTAATCCTATAGTAGATTTGCAGTACGGGAGTGTAGTGTTAGAGACTTCAGCTGGATAAGCCCCAGCCCCAAATGGGTACCAGAGCAACTCTGGGAAGGAAGTGCTCTAAACATTCTTTTATGTCTTACCTCAAAGAAACATCACAAATCCTCTTCACACTCTAATGTCTCGTACAACTCAAACTCACACACGCCTTACTTCCTCTGTCCTTTTACTTCACAAGATACATTCACACTTTATAACAAGGTTTATTAACTTGTGGTCCACGGACCCCTTTAAGGCCATGAATGAATTCTAGGGGGACCGTGAACATAATCTAAAATTTAAAATGTAAAGTTCTTTAATTCCTAGGAGGTGTCAATAGCCTTAATTGGACAATCGAAGAGGTACATAACATTTCATTGGACAATCAAAGGTGTCCATAGCCTTCATAAGACAATCAAAGGAGTCCATAGTCTTCATCGGAGAACCAAAGGGATATATAGCCTTCAACGTAAATTCAAAGGGATGTGAAGCCTTCATCGGACAATCAAAGGGGTCCATAACCTTCATAGGACAATCAAGGGAGTCCATAACCTTCATATGACAAACAAAGGGGAGTATAGCCTTCATCGGACAATCAAAGAGATTCACAACCTGCATCGGACAATCAAGGGAGTCCATAAACTTCATATGACAAACAAAGAGGAGTATAGCCTTCATGGGACAATCAAAGAGATTCACAACCTGCATCGGACAATCAAGGGAGTCCATAACCTTCACATGACAATCAAAGTGGTCCATAACCTTCATTGGACAATCAAATGGGTCAATAACCTTCATCGAGCAATCAAAGGAGTCCATAGCCTTCAACGGGCAATCAAAAAGCCTATCGTCTTCATAGGCCAATCAAAGGAGTCCATAGCATTCATCGGACAATCAAAGGAGTTCATAGTTTTTATCGGACAGTCAAAGGGGTCCAT
Source organism: Oreohelix idahoensis (assembly GCA_024509875.1). Lineage (NCBI taxonomy): Eukaryota > Metazoa > Mollusca > Gastropoda > Stylommatophora > Oreohelicidae > Oreohelix > Oreohelix idahoensis. The sequence continues at coordinate 102,032 of JAMPIV010022079.1, forward strand.
AGCATTCATGGGACAATCAAATCTGTCCATGGCACTCAAAAAAATGGTTAAGAAACCCTGCTCCATAGAGTATATTAATATTAGACAAACATAAAGGTATGTTTTCAGGCGCTCGTATAAAATAAAGAAGTAGAACACCAGACAACAGAAAAACAACAGATGCGAGTGGCTTACCCAGGGTTCGAACCCCGTACCTTCCGTACGACAACACCGCCTAGCCATACAAGCAAATCACACTATCCTCCTTGCCAGCTAGGCATCCCCAAATAAAGATGCTTTACTGACCGGTCATTAGTGCGAAACACAAGACAACACCGGAAGTTTACAATGGGCACCTCAGCCTATTAATGACGCAATCACTTCTGTTGTTCCCCTATTCTACAGTACGTGTCAGTCTACACAAGACAAAGACCTTGATACTGTGTCCAGTAAATGATAGAAGACTTAAGAACAGTAGTATAGAACAGAGGGTAGGTTTCTGGTATTGTATAAACATTAATGACACATAAGGAAGGGAAACGACTCGCGTCTGTTGTTTTTCTGTTGTCTGGTGTTCTACTTCTTTATTTCTTACTAGCGCCTGAAAACATACCTTTATGTTTGTCTAATATTAATTTACTGTTTACAGGCCTCGGGTTTCCCTTCCATATGTGTCATCCATAGAGTATAACATTTTCAATGGCAAACAATCAGACCCACATTATGTATTAATCCGTAAGTAACATTTTAGGCTACATTGCCCAGCAGTACACGTCTCTCCCACGCAAATCGCACCATCTTTCTAGTGCCCATTCCAAAAAAGGAAAGCTCGTTTGCCAATACTGGCTACAAAATTAGTCTGACACCATTGATGTTACAGTGACACTAACTCAGCAACAGAATACTTAAAGCTGGCTCCAGGTCCTAGATACAGGTCTCTAAAGGTCATCAGGTCTAGAGACCCCCCGCGCTTACCGAAACAGAAATTGTGAAAAGTAATGTGAATGTCAACATACAATTTTCTGGTGGTATAAAAATATGTGTCATCATAATTTTCCTTTGTGGTCCTTACTGAGCATGGAACCACTACTGTAAGCTTGTCCTCTTGCACGAAGTCTGCAACAAAAATTCAGGTCCTTTAGCAGCGGTGGTTTATATGGCGATTATTTTTATTACTAGTGTAAAAGTCCTTCACAAGACGGGAATTTAATTCAAAAGCACCAATACCTAACGGCAATTTTACTTATTCAAAAGTATTTTAAAAAACCACTGTGCATCACCACAGTACACGAACTACGTAGCAGCAGCGAGGATCCCAATGTGTGTATACGGGATCACACATTCTATAAATATATTTTTGTGCACACCGTCATTTGCGCATTCTTCTTTGGTATGTGTTACTATTTTTGGCAGAGTACATATAAGGGAAACAACACAATTAATGTCTAACTTTCAACCAAAGTTGCATCCCTTAGCGTTATGTAAAGACATAAAAAGCTGGGATATTATATATAGAACTAGTCTAAAAGCCCGTCATAAGACGGAAATTAAATTCATTAGCACCAATACCTAACTGCAATTTTAATTATTCAGATACTTTTGGAAAAGTAATGTTAGTTGTGAACATTCGATTGTCCATCAAAAGAGCACCTTGATGATGTTCTGTTGTTTTAATTTGTACTTTTACATTGTTAGGATTTCTCGATCGAGACAGTGCGACGTACAGCTGTCCATGAGAGAAGACTGGCTCGTTCAAAAATATTCCAACATGATCAAATGTTTGCCCCTGAGATTTGCTGATGGTAATCGCAAATGATGGAATGATTGGAAATTGGCGGCGCTTTAGGATGAATGGCAAATTCACATTGCTAGGGGCCATGTTGATACGCAGAATGTTGATAATATCTCTTTTATGGGATTCTGACAAAACTTCGGCAGTTAGGAAATTGCAATGACATTTTCGAATGATCAATCGCGTTCCATTGCACAATCCTTTTTTCGGATTCAAATTGCGGAGAAGCATAAAGATGACATCATTTTTTTAAAGCCAATACACGAGGAAGCATACCTGATGGAGTTTGCGAATGAAGAAACTCCATCGGATAGTTCATAACATCACTGTCATCTTCAGATATTATTTCATGAGAACTGTAAAAAAAAATTACCCTTGCATGTTGTTATTTCTTTAATATCGTTTATGATCATAAACTGTAATTTCTTTTTTTTTTAAATGTGTGTTTGTTTTTTTTTTCAGCCGCCAAATTACAATTTAGTTGTAGTGAACGTTTGAAGTAGAGTGGAGCCAAACAAATAAAATTTTAGTAGTCCGGCTTGTCGTAGATTTTCGATAGGAGAATTAAGACTAGGTTTGGTCCCTTCTGAATAGGTTTGAATAGGTGATAGACTCAGTGAGAGTTAGTGAAAGGTAATAGAATTTCCACACACGTGAGATGATAGATTTTGATATAGTGGCTGTCTCTGAAAGCGAAAAGAATTCTTCTCTCTCTCACCTATCTTCTACAACAGTTGTTACAGCGTCAGACAGACTACACCAATATACATATTACGTATATTTCTATCACTCACAGGCACGCACATACACGTGACGACAGGTAAACACACAGACGTGGGAAAACTATAACAAATGATACATATATATCTAGAACGAGCTGACCAAACACTATTATTAAGTTCAAGAGCGATTTTAATATCAGGAAAAATCGGCTCACAACATCAAAGAAAGTACATCAAGGAAAATACATATACACATAGTCATAAAAATTCAAGGAAATGTTGCAAGGATGATAGCCCCGTTATAGTGTTAACTCTAGGTTTAGCCCGGCCCCGTTAAGAGAACAGATGATGGCGCCCGAGTCACAGATACATAGGGTTTGAGTCTAAGAGTTTTCTTCGTTTTATCTCGTAATTATATGCACAGAGTTTGAAAAAAAAAATCTGATTTAACCTAAGACAAAACACAAGAACTCTAGCCTTAGCAACAAATTATGCAGATTGAAAAAAATTAGGACAGCAACAGGGTGTCAAAGATAAAATAGTGAAAATATCACTCAAACCAGCGTACACTCATTCATTCCGCCATGGCCTCTCATACAGGTACTCACGACTTTGCTCGCTGCCTCTTGGAACACACTGATTTTAGATTTTCACACAGACTCAAAAAAAATGCAGTCTTCTGCCAAGAAGTCCCCAGTTCCAAAAGACGTATTTAACTCGGAGTCTCCGGGAACGACTACTTGGGTGTGCAAATTTGTTCAAATGTCTGATTAAGTCACCTAACAATTATTCCAGGCGCGGGAGTTAGCAGAGCACAGTGTCAATAGCGTAGGTTTCTAGAAATGATGAATGTCGGGTCGGTGCCTTCCCTCAGTATAGGATTCACTTTAGTCACACCACAGATTTGTCCACAAGAATATATATATATATATATATATATATATATATATATATATATATAGTCGGGAAATGTTAGTTAATACTTGAAGTATTTCGCGCCACCAGGCAGAAAGATTACGTAGAGTTTTTTTCTAGAAGAAATTAAGATCTGGCTCCAAGGTCCAGTATTTATCATTACAGTCTTTGAAAACCCGTTATTGGGATATAGTATTTCTGGCTAACTCGGGTTGCATATGCACTGTTTAGACCAGTGGTACTTAAGAAACCCACGTGGTTCAAAATAAGGACTGTCTATTTCTTCACAAGTATGGAAACTACTACTAGGTGCTGGTAAAGTTAGGGTCACCCCAAAACTTTCACTGTGTGGAGGAAAAATAACACATATAATATAATAAACAGAATCTGTACTGGTTATAACTTACATTTAAACTTGCAAGCAGAGAGCTTTGCTTATCATTTAAACTTCCCGTGACGTAAGTTATATTTAAAAATCAGCAATCCTCATGAATTAAGAACACGCGCGTATTCCGTCACCATTCACGAGGCTCGATTCTAGAGTTTATACGTTAGTTTAGAAAAATACACTCGACTGAGTATTAGCAGTTAAATTAAATTCATAAATAGCTACAATTGCCGTTATAAGCTAGAAATTTAATTTTATTCTGCTTTCCACTGAATGCTTCCCTAGAAAATATAATAGCCTACCACTTTATTTCTCTTCTGCGCTAAAGAAATAGATTAAAATGAATTAAGCGAAATTTAACACTCACAAAATCTATATATCTATCATATTAATTACCTCAACCACAGAATTACAGGTAGTCGCACAACTTAAGAATAAGATTGCTGAAAATATTTCTGGAAGTCTAGAAGTTCGACAAATTGCCGAAACAAACTGAGATCTTCGCTAACAGCTATTCTGTTTACGAGCAACCTATCTACTGTGAGTCTATGAGCGAGAATGAAATTAAAGTTTCAAACTCGGGCCAATATCTTAAAATCAGACAAAGGGCCCCAAACTTATTTCGCCAAGCGAAATTATCTCCCCTACTCCCAACATTTACGTCCGCTTAACGCGTGTCGTAACTGTCACCTACTGACCACGATGTACGCGTGTCAGTTTCAAATCCCAGACAGCCTGACTCCAATGCAGGGCAGTTTTCACACTACAGCTGACCGTGGCCCACAGTGAGCGCCGTGTCAGTTTGGGATTTTCCAGACAAATGTCTGGATACTGACCGGTGCAGATGTAAAGTATCACACCTCACCGGGACTTATGCCGAGAAGAAGCTCGCGCGCTCGGTGAGAATGTAGACGATTTGCTACGTCCTATGTTCAGCGAACCGACTTATCACGCCTTCTGACGCCCTGCAGCCCTGACATCTACGTAATATCGTCCTAGCGCGATTCTCAGTTTTAGAGAAAGGAAAACAGGTAAAGTTTGCGAATTATATGAAAATAATAATATCAAAACGAATGGATGAAAAATATACAGGAAAAAGGAAATACAGAGATAATAAAAGAGAGAAATCTGGTGAAAGAATAGGAAGAAGATGTAGGAAATTAAATGAATATATAAACCCTACGTGACAGAGCCTCCCCCCTTTAAGATATGGAAGCACTCCATGTCTACGTTATGGAGTTTAATTTCCTATAACCGTAGCTTCGGGGTGTCTGTCTTCTTCCCTCTCCTCTTCCCCCTCCATCTCTGTCCAATTCCTACTCAAGTCCACTCCTCAAAGTTTCCTTCCCCTGGAATGTCTCATATGCGCGCTTGAAAGAGCGTCGCCGCTTCTGACATTTTTGAAAGATTTCCTCTGATAGCGGTGGAATATCCCTGCCACTATCGTCATCTTCGTCAGTTTTGGCGATCGTCAGGAGATGGTCGGAGGTTGGCACTGGTTTTTCCAAGTATCTCTTTAAGAGATTTAAATGGAAAACCTTCTCCTTTCCTTCAATAGAGATCTGGTAGTTAGCCTTAGAAATCTTTTTCAGGACGGTAAACGGCCCTTGCCATCCGATCTTCAGTTGGTTGTTCTCGGTAGGGAGCAACACCAAAACTTTCTCTCCTGCTTCCAGTTCTCTCTCTTCCGCGACTTTCCTGTATCGGTTAGCGTGCTTGGTGCGTGCTCGCTTAAAGTTAGTCGTTGCTAGGTCCCACCCTAGTTTCAACCGTTCCTTTAAAACCGACACATATTTACTGGCTGAGACAACTGTCTCATCAGCCTTCTCGTCTGTCAGAGACTGAAGTAAGGCTTCAAGCGGGCCCTTAATGGGTCTGCCGAATAAGAGTGTAGCTGGCGGAAATCCTGTGGAAGTATGAGGAGATTCTCTGTAGCCAAATAATGCTGCAGGAATACAGAGATCCCAATCTTCAGGTTTCACTTGTGCCAGCTTACTTAGCATCATGGTGAGGTTTCCATTAGCACGTTCCACGAGCCCATTTCCGGCCGGAGTATATGGCTTAGTGTGGATGTGCTGGGTCCTCAAGATCTTAACGATCTCATCCATCAACAGGTTTCGGTATGGAGATCCATTATCCGTCAACACTTGCTGAGGGAATCCCAACCGAGTGAAAATCTGCACGAGGGCTTCTGCGACATGCTTGGCATCTGCGCATGTTAGCGGGATAGCTTCTGCCCATAAAGTGCATGTATCGACTAAGGTCAGGATGAACCTGTTCCTTCTTTTAGTCCTTTCGAAAGGCCCTAAAATGTCGATCACAACCCGTTCGAATGGTGTTCCCATTATTGGCATTTCACCCATGTGGACTGGGGGTGTCCGTTGCTTGGGTGGTACACGTTGGCACTGGGCACAGGATTTGACATATCTGATAATATCAGTATTTACTCCTGGCCACCAATAATGAGTGGTTATACGTTGGTTTGTGGCGTTCTGTCCCATATGTCCGCTAAAGGGAAGAGAGTGCCCCATTTCTAGGATTTGGCTTCTGTACTGTTTCGGTACTAGGAGCTGGTTGTAACCTTGGTCAGGCTTGCCCGTTCTCCGATAAAGTACGCCATCCTCAGAAAAAAATGTCCCCGTGCTGTTTGGGTTCCTTAGCCATGGGCAGTTTCCTAAAGCAGGGTGCCAAAGTAGGGTCCTTGTATTGCGCTTCTTTAAGTTCCATAGGTAACAAATTAGGCGCAGGCTCCCGTTCCTTCTTGGTTTGCCCTCTTGTAGTTACTGCTGCCACAATCGGCTCTTCCGGTTTCCCAATACACACGTATCTCCCGCCAAGTATGACTGGGTAGATGGGATCATCCATAACAGCCTGCTTTGATCACACCTCTGACAAAGTCAGAGTGTATCTCCACCAATGCGATGGGAAGCGCTGTAGGTGCATCACTCTTACGAACTCCACAAAGTTTGACGGTCTCTCCTGTCTCTTGACCGGGTTTAACCAGCTTTCTGGCAACAATGCAATCATAAGAAAGCCCCGTGTCAAATAAGCAAGAAGTTTGAGAACCGTTCAAAGTAACAGTACCTCGCGTTGAGGGTCTATCCCCAACAGGTTGGGAATCACTGTCAATAATTCCGCCTTGCGAGACTGTCAATAAGCATCCGATGCGTTTCGGCTCGGTGTGCTCGGTCTGATCATATGTCCCGTGCTCAGGGGTTCTCCCTTTGCCACCTTGTCCTTTCTGGCTACGCTGCCATGTAGGGCGGTCGGGTTGATCAGACTGTTTGGGGTGGTTGGGGTACTTGTTCTTGTAGAACTTGGATTTTTCAGGAGGGGGGTTTTGAGGTCCAGTTTCTCTGTGGTTATTTTGGTTAGAAGCCTGAGAAGATTGCTCTAGGTTATGTTTTCGAAAATGCTCCTCTGTCGGTTTCCGCTTTGTGGCCGGTAGTTCAGCCAGCGCATTGTGATAACGCTCAGACTTTTCCAAAATGTCTTCAAGTTTTTCTGCCCCCTGCTCAGCGAGAAATCTCCGGGTATCAGCAGACAATGTGTTCTTTATTTGTTCTGTTAAAACAAATTCCTCAAGACCTTCGTAGGTAGAGGGGAGCTGCGAGAGCTCTAGGCACTTTGTCAGATAACCCTTTAGACGGGAAGAGAACTGGTGAAAAGATTCAGAATTCTCCTTTCTGCTGTTGCGAAACAGTTGCAAAAATTTGCGAGCGTTCATTTCAAAGCGCTCCAGTAACGCTTTCTTCAACACATCGTAGTCGTCTTGTTGGCTACTTTCCAGCTTAGAATAAACATCATAAGCAGAACCTTTTAGGGCCTGGGAAAGTTTCATATTCCAACGCGACCTCTCTAACCCGTACAGAGTTGCAATTTTCTCAAATTTTTCTAACCATGTGTCAATCTTCTCATTTGGACAAGGGAAAGACTCAAGAGTGAAAGACATAGCATTTAGTTGAAGAGATTGAGTGTTAGCAGGGTCAGTTAAGGAAGAATGAGGAGAAGACTCTCCATTGCTGGAGGTAGAGGCAGCACCACGACTTTGGAATTCTAGAGTTTTAAGAGCCAACTCGTGCTGTCTCTGTTTCTCTTTTTCCTCAAGCTGCATCCTGCGAATTTCCATTTCCTCATCCATCTTCTTCTGCTGTAAATCTGCGGCTGCTTTTTCCTTAGCTTCCGCTGCTTTCCTCTCCGCATCATATCTCTCGAGTTCGTCTCTGACAAATGCTTTCGCTTCTTCTCCTTCCAGTCCCTCTTCCATTGCTTCCTGTCTTAACATCTGCCTCAGTTTCGCCCTCTCGGCCATATTAAATCAGTGACTGAGACTAGTCGAGAAAGAAAATAGGAAAAAGGATACACTGGTTCCTACCACTTACGAGAAAAAATTTACCAAAAATCAAAAGATGATATATTTAACCCTGGGATACCTCCTCCAAAGTAAAATCTAACTATCGCTGCTATTATCGGCAATAAAGCACTCAATGCAAAACACGACTACGCCAAATAAATGGTAGTTAAGATTACAACTGAAAAATAAGTTGCTACAGTGGAAAAGCAAAAGAATATTGCAAAAATTAAAGAGAAAAATAATCCCTTAATTTTTAAAAATCCACTATAAGTTCGCCCCTGAAGTCAGATCGGGTAAGGGAGGGAATTAATCTGGACAAAAAGTCCGAAACACACTCCTTAACTTAGTTCAAACGCCGTTCTGCCTCAGTACCCAGTGAATGTTATACACTCACCACTTTACCAGCATTTAGTATTACAATCAGCAGTTAACATATATCCCGACAAAATCAACCTGTAACCAAAATGTATATTATTCAAAGATGCTGTGGAAAAAAAAACTTATTAGTTTGTGTGGTCAGCACGCCCGTATACAGATCGCTAGTCTAGGGGGTAATATTTTTTTTAAAAGATACACAGTCACAAGACATCACACTATTACTCTATATCAGAATACAGAATCTTAAGTTCAAAATCCAGATAGACAAGTCCACGTTTGTCGTACTCGTCTTCCTATTCTAAGTTCAAAGACCGGAAACGAGCCCTCATTTGTCGTAGATTTTCGATAGGAGAATTAAGACTAGGTTTGGTCCCTTCTGAATAGGTTTGAATAGGTGATAGACTCAGTGAGAGTTAGTGAAAGGTAATAGAATTTCCACACACGTGAGATGATAGATTTTGATATAGTGGCTGTCTCTGAAAGCGAAAAGAATTCTTCTCTCTCTCACCTATCTTCTACAACAGTTGTTACAGCGTCAGACAGACTACACCAATATACATATTACGTATATTTCTATCACTCACAGGCACGCACATACACATGACGACAGGTAAACACACAGACGTGGGAAAACTATAACAATGATACATATATTATCTAGAACGAGCTGACCAAACACTATTATTAAGTTCAAGAGCGATTTTAATATCAGGAAAAATCGGCTCACAACATCAAAGAAAGTACATCAAGGAAAATACATATACACATAGTCATAAAAATTCAAGGAAATGTTGCAAGGATGATAGCCCCGTTATAGTGTTAACTCTAGGTTTAGCCCGGCCCCGTTAAGAGAACAGATGATGGCGCCCGAGTCACAGATACATAGGGTTTGAGTCTAAGAGTTTTCTTTGTTTTATCTCGTAATTATATGCACAGAGTTTGAAAAAAAAAATCTGATTTAACCTAAGACAAAACACAAGAACTCTAGCCTTAGCAACAAATTATGCAGATTGAAAAAAAATTAGGACAGCAACAGGGTGTCAAAGATAAAATAGTGAAAATATCACTCAAACCAGCGTACACTCATTCATTCCGCCATGGCCTCTCATACAGGTACTCACGACTTTGCTCGCTGCCTCTTGGAACACACTGATTTTAGATTTTCACACAGACTCAAAAAAATGCAGTCTTCTGCCAAGAAGTCCCCAGTTCCAAAAGACGTATTTAACTCGGAGTCTTCGGGAACGACTACTTGGGTGTGCAAATTTGTTCAAATGTCTGATTAAGTCACCTAACAATTATTCCAGGCGCGGGAGTTAGCAGAGCACAGTGTCAATAGCGTAGGTTTCTAGAAATGATGAATGTCGGGTCGGTGCCTTCCCTCAGTATAGGATTCACTTTAGTCACACCACAGATTTGTCCACAAGAATATATATATATATATATATATATATATATATATATATATAATATATATATATATATATATATATATATATATATATATATATATATATATAGTCGGGAAATGTTAGTTAATACTAGAAGTATTTCGCGCCACCAGGCAGAAAGATTACGTAGAGTTTTTTCTAGAAGAAATTAAGATCTGGCTCCAAGGTCCAGTATTTATCATTACAGTCTTTGAAAACCCGTTATTGGGATATAGTATTTCTGGCTAACTCGGGTTGCATATGCACTGTTTAGACCAGTGGTACTTAAGAAACCCACGTGGTTCAAAATAAGGACTGTCTATTTCTTCACAAGTATGGAAACTACTACTAGGTGCTGGTAAAGTTAGGGTCACCCCAAAACTTTCACTGTGTGGAGGAAAAATAACACATATAATATAATAAACAGAATCTGTACTGGTTATAACTTACATTTAAACTTGCAAGCAGAGAGCTTTGCTTATCATTTAAACTTCCCGTGACGTAAGTTATATTTAAAAATCAGCAATCCTCATGAATTAAGAACACATGCGTATTCCGTCACCATTCACGAGGCTCGATTCTAGAGTTTATACGTTAGTTTAGAAAAATACACTCGACTGAGTATTAGCAGTTAAATTAAATTCATAAATAGCTACAATTGCCGTTATAAGCTAGAAATTTAATTTTATTCTGCTTTCCACTGAATGCTTCCCTAGAAAATATAATAGCCTACCACTTTATTTCTCTTCTGCGCTAAAGAAATAGATTAAAATGAATTAAGCGATTTAACACTTTAACACTCACAAAATCTATATATCTATCATATTAATTACCTCAACCACAGAATTACAGGTAGTCGCACAACTTAAGAATAAGATTGCTGAAAATATTTCTGGAAGTCTAGAAGTTCGACAAATTGCCGAAACAAACTGAGATCTTCGCTAACAGCTATTCTGTTTACGAGCAACCTATCTACTGTGAGTCTATGAGCGAGAATGAAATTAAAGTTTCAAACTCGGGCCAATATCTTAAAATCAGACAAAGGGCCCAAACTTATTTCGCCAAGCGAAATTATCTCCCCTACTCCCAACATTTACGTCCGCTTAACGCGTGTCGTAACTGTCACCTACTGACCACGATGTACGCGTGTCAGTTTCAAATCCCAGACAGCCTGACTCCAATGCAGGGCAGTTTTCACACTACAGCTGACCGTGGCCCACAGTGAGCGCCGTGTCAGTTTGGGATTTTCCAGACAAATGTCTGGATACTGACCGGTGCAGATGTAAAGTATCACACCTCACCGGGACTTATGCCGAGAAGAAGCTCGCGCGCTCGGTGAGAATGTAGACGATTTGCTACGTCCTATGTTCAGCGAACCGACTTATCACGCCTTCTGACGCCCTGCAGCCCTGACATCTACGTAATATCGTCCTAGCGCGATTCTCAGTTTTAGAGAAAGGAAAACAGGTAAAGTTTTCGAATTATATGAAAATAATAATATCAAACGAATGGATGAAAAAATATACAGGAAAAAGGAAATACAGAGATAATAAAAGAGAGAAATCTGGTGAAAGAATAGGAAGAAGATGTAGGAAATTAAATGAATATAAACCCTACGTGACACGGCTCCAGACCGATGGAAAATTAAAACTAAACATTTTACCAACAGTTAGTTTGGTTTGGTTTAGTTTTAAGGACTATTTTCATTTCACACGGACTACTCCATCAGTGCTCCAATCTCCTCCCTTAGATCACACAAGGAGGATCTCAGCACAGTGCACGAACTCCATAGCATCGGCCAGAATCCCAGTGTGTGTATATAGGAATCACACATTCTGTAAATATTTTTGGGTGGGTAGCTTTCTAATTTTATTAAATTTTGCCAGGACAGCGACCTTCCAGATAGGTCTACTCTTGACGATTTCCAACTGCCACGGGACCTCCTATTTTTTCGCCATTATCCGAGAAGGCTAGGCATTCGATCTCACTACCCAGGAGACCAGGGGGGAGTATGACATCATTAGGACCAATGGTTTTGAAAAAAAAATTCCATAAATTATATTCCTTCAACTGGGAATCGAACCCGGTACCTCTAGATCTCGAGGCGGACGCCATAACTCTTAGCCACTCCGCTACCCCCCCCCCCCCCCCCCCCCCCCCCCATCCCACCCCACCAACAGTTAACTTCACTTCAAAGAAAAGATCACTTTATATCTTATACAGTTCCCGAATAAGACGAATTTATTATTAAGGTGGGAAAGGGATAGTTTAAAATTTAGATGTTAAAAATTCTCCTCCCCCCTTCCCCCCCCCCCCCCCCCCCCCCCCCTCCCAGTCTGGAGATCTACCAGCTAGTGCCTTAGGATCTATCAGCAGAACAAGATCGACCGGTTGCAGAGCCCTGTTTTATGTCTTTCAGTCTTTCTTCTTCCTGTGGCCAATATTAATAACTCCACGGGGATGTACAAATGGCGTTATGGAGAGCTGTCCCATAACTCTCTCGTGGGGGGTTGCTTTGGGTTGTGATATTTCTTCAGAATGAGTCGGAAACACCACCTCAGATCCCAGATGGAGCATGGTAATAACTGTTGTCTAATATATGTTTTGAGCGATACTGCACGCCTGTGGTTCATAGTTTGTCTTGTTGTTTATAGCATTACAAATGAAAAGGTATATAGGTATACGGATAAATGAAAAGCGTGAACGTATCTGCTGCGTATAAGGTATACTGATCGGCTCTGTTGCAAATCATCATCATCATCACTACATTCATCATTTTTCCTTGGCGCTTCTTTCGAAACATTGAGCAACCACTATTGGTGGTTTCCCTCGCAGGAAGCCCACACCAAACTGTCACATGTTTTTCCATGTGCTTTATCTGTGGCAATTTGTTTTGTATGATGAGTTTGCCAGCTCCTTGTACTAACCCATAATAGTCGCGTTGTCTTCAGCTAAGTTTTGTCTTTTATATTACCAAATATTTTAATGTTGATCTCCTTCATTAATTGTCTTTCTTTCCTAGGTTTTCTGGGACCTTTTTATTTGTTTTCTCCTCTTTCCATGAGATGCGCCCCATTCTTCCATATACCCCCAAAACAAAGGCCTCATTTCTTTCTTCCAATCACTACTCAAGTCTGCCTAGCTGTAAATGGATCACTGACGCTGCTCTTAAATTAGGGAAGGCAAAGGCAGTCAGGAAGGTAACTGGTAAACAATATCACACAGCTGGATTTAGCATAGTGAAGTTTTTAACACGTCATTCTCCTACTGTAGCACTAGCACCTGATATAGGAATACTCTTAACTTTGCAATGACTTAATTTTAACCTTAACTTTACAATAACTTAATTTTAACCTTAACTTTACAATAACTTAAATTTAACCTTATAGCTTTAACTTTACAATAATACTAACAAGAAGAGACATGATCCGCAACTAGACGATACGCCAAAGCCTAAAAACCCAGTCCCTGCAGAAGTACCAAGCCCAAGTAGAACAGTCTCAACTAAGATGGTTTGGCCATGTCTGTAGAATGGGAGAAGATCAGCTACCACGACAAGCATGGAAAACTAAGAGTCAGGGATCCAGACCTCCAGGGCGACGCAGAGTCCGCTGGGAGGACATTAGACAATCTTTGCAGGACCGAAGACTAGAATGGAACCAGGCCAGGAGGAAGACAGCCGGTAGGATAGTCTGGCGCTCTCTCTTCCAAACCTCTACACCTCACGGTAGAAGCGGAACGACTAAGTAAGTAGTAAGTTTACAATAATACTGAGAACATACAAAATGCCTCGACTATCCACATTCTATAAATGAAAAACGTTTATTTCAAACAGCCATGCTGAGTAAATTCTATAACGTTTTAATGATGAAAGCGCTTCAGGCTTTATTACAGATTACAAAGCCACAATCACACAGTCGGCCATGCATTTGTATTCTCTTTACATTTTGTGTACACCTTTGTATCTTCGTCAATACCCTTTTTAATTTGTCTGACTGAAAGAAAATCTCAGAGGGAGGCCGATTGGCCAATTATTTTCGGTAGTTTAGATCAGGGATCAACCTTTTTCGCTCATGTTCCCCCCTTCTGAGCCTCATTTACTTCTGTGCCCCCCCCCCCATCCCTTCCATAATCGCTGTTAGCTGGAAAAAAAATGTACTTTACCATCTTACTGTGGCCCCCTAGAAATATGGCATAGCCCGTGTTGAGAAAGCCTGGTTTTGATCACTTCATGATAAAGTAATGCTAAGAGCTCCGAAATTTCTGTATTTGCATTCTTATGACTTCTCCGTTATCGGCGTCGAACCAGAAACTGCAATATTCTCCCTTTCCTGTAACTTTTATTGTATGTTGTTTGTTTTTGTTTTTGTTAAGCCATTCTATAGTCAAAGCAAGTTATAAGATACAGGACGCCTTAAGCGAAGACATCAGTTTGCGCCACCTTTTTCCTTTGATATTAAAATTCCTCCTCTGGCCGTTCCAATGAATGATAAACCTGAGTTCCTAGCTATCTTTAGCTATCATCTGATTCTATTCCACGAGTATTCATTAATTCATTCATCACCAGTCATCTCCACAATGAGTATTGACCTTCAAACAAACTTATTCGAAGACTTCCTGTCCTGTAGCTCAAGGGCATTCAGTGTCTTCCTTCTTCCTGTCATGTTTCACCAGTTGTCTTCACCACGTGTTTATCGACCTCCTTCTTTCTCTTTTCCCGGCGGGATTCCAGAACTAATACTGCCTTGTAATACTATCAACAGCTTTCCTAAGTGTGGGTATTATCCTTTGCCAGCATCTTCTTCTCATTTCTAGTTTCACTGGTACTTGTGTGGTTCGTGTCATCAGTTGCACATTAGTGATCTTGTCATACCATTTCAAACAGAAATGATCTAAACTTCTTGTTTATGCATATACGACCTACGTGATTTTCTGTTCTATGGTCTGGTGATATCTTTAGTGCTTTATGTATTCTTTCAAATGAAACCATGCTTCCTCCTATAGCCAGTTGATTTGCAGCACATAAATTTGTCAATAGCGCTGCATTTTCGTTCATTGTTCCTAGTTTGTGTTTTTCCATGTTGTCTTCGCAGTCGCTATTGTCTGCTCGTACTTTTGCATTTAGGTCGCCCATTAATATTATGATGCCTTTTCTTATCTTTTTATCGGCGATACTTTGTCTTCTTTTTTGTTGGTCTCTGGCCGCTGACTGACGAAGAAATCAGTGACCATCACGCCTGGTGGCGTCTTGTAGGGCAGCAACAAACTGCCTCCACTTTGATTGGTCGGCAGCCATCCTATGGTGCCGCAACTCTTGTTCATGCTTTGCATCTGTCTCCACAGTTCTCCCCAGGTTGCTTTTGGCGGGTGTCGCTTTCACTTTCCTTCAGGAGTGAAACTTTGTAGTCTAGTGCAGCGGTTCCCAACCTTTTTTCACTTGCGTACCCCTTGGCAGCCCATTTCTATAAATTGTACCCCTAATATTAGCAAAATATTTGAAATTAATATAGTTGCTGTTATTCAAAATTTATAGATTATAACCAGAAATAAAGGGGCCAACCACGGGATTAAAAATTAATGTAATAAAAAGGTGAACAAACAGTGCATTTATTTTTACATTATAAAAATCAGAAGTTACAATAAAAATTAACACATTTAATTTATTAATAATAATAATTAAAACGTCGTTATTGTTAAAATGGGAAATCACTTTTTTAATTTCACAACTTTTGACTTGTCTTTTACACTGTTGACCTATGTACAGGTTGGGAACCGCTGGAGTGTAAAACTGTTCTTTCACTGATTCTTTGTTGTCATTGACTGGTGCATAAAATTAGATGATGTTAATCATTTGTTGTTCTTTTTGACCATTTTAAATGTTGCTGTTCTTATTCTGGTTTCCAATACTTCCCTGTCTATGAGAGCTTTCTATGATTCCTTAGATAGCATTAGCTTCACTGTGGTGGGCACTTTCTTCCTCATGTCATGAAGCTTGCTCTATCTTTCCTGTGATCAGTTTCTTCCTCTCAATGCTTTCATATTATGTACAGGTATAACTCGCTTTATTGCGCTTCGCTTTATTGCGCTTCGCAGATATTGCGCTTTTTCTCAAATTATTCATGTTTATTTATTAGAACGTGCCTTCTTCTTCCGATAGATTTGGGCTCTCCACCAGCAAAAAAATTACGATTCGCTGAAGGCTCGGATGATGAAGATTATCATTTTTTTTTTTTTTAGCAATAAAGTATTTTTGAATTTTACAATACACTGTTTTTTTTTAAGACCTAGCGCTATTGCGCACTTAATAGACATAGTGTAAACATGATTTTAGGCTTTTATATGCACTGGGAAGCAACAACAACAAAAAATGGGTATGACCCGCTTTATTGCGATATTCCCTTTATTGCGGTGGTCTGGAACCAAACCCGCAATATCTCCGAGGTATACCTGTATTACCTCTGGTCACATGCTACCGATACTGGAAAGGAGGCATTTTTGTGTGACTGTTGTTATAAACATCCCCATATTTCAAATTATCTACATGAAACGTCTTGTAAAAAAAAAACAAAAAAAAGAAAACAATGAAAATAACCATAGCACTATTTCGGGAAAATCCGGAAAATTCGCGCATTGCACGAATATCCATGTGACGTATAATGGAAAGAGAGCCTACAGTAATCTGACAGGCTTGTAACCTCGTAGCTTTCTAAAATTTGCTAGCAAAACCACGCATTTTTCTACCTGTGTTTTACTTACACAAGCGTACTTTTCGTCCCACCTCTTTTTCTGTGAACACAAGCTAACGCAATGTTTACAAACTCCATGACCTGTCAGTCATAACAGGAAGCGAATCAGGTTTGTTTACCTAGTTTTCTCACGCGAGCTTATCTGTCAATCATACGATGCCTGACAGACTGCACGTGAAAAACACAGAGTCTTTGAAGTCCACGAGGGGAGATCCAGGATTTTCCCGAGTGCGCTTTGATGTCGATTCACGGGCAAAAATCTTCGAGAACCCCGTTTCACGGAAATAAGTCTTTGATGGCTGTCGAACGCCCGAGAAAGACCGACCGTAAACTTTTATCTGGGGAACTCTGTTCTGATTCTCCGTTACTCACCCAATAGTGCGAAAAGTAACATCATCTATAGATCAGAGAAACATAATGATATATAAACTGTGTTTTCTTAAACCTGCTATCAGTTGTCACTCAGAATTTTTTGATAGTCTAAGCACACAGTTCTAGAACCATTTTGCTAAATGTGTTAATAGCATTCGTGGGGATTTTCATTCTGTTTTTTTTTTGGTAATAGAAATTAGTGCTTACGTGTTTAAAAGTATTAGCGTACCATTATAATTCACTTAGATTTTCTAGCTGGTAAAACTAGTGAAATAAAATAACGCGTAGCTATTTCATACCAGATGTTCAGTTATAATGTTAATTTTCACCACATGCTTTCTCACTCAAGAAGAGACGGTTTTAGTTGACTGATTTAAATGCTAGACGCGACTGACAGTGACAGAAAAGAATTCACGTTTTATTTCATTGTGCGTATTTATTATAAGTACCTATTATTTAATATCATACGATTAAACTATCAGACGCCGACCAATTTAATAGCTATTAACGACAAGCGATACTTTACGTAAGTGCGCATATGGATAATTAAATAATAGTTAACATTATACGCTGACTGCCGGGGCGAGCAAGGGGCGGGGAGAGTTGCATAACTCCCTCTGACCTGAAAACTCAGCGCTAGCGACGGGCGATAGGGTAGGCTAAAGACACCGTGTGCCTTTTAAATTTAATCAGGGCTGACGGAGTGGATAAGAGATCGTCTTGTCCCGTCTGTGTGCATATATGTAGCTATATAGAATAGTAGCATTTTTTCCATAAATGTTTCTTATATATTCCTAGCAGACCTGATCAAGGACGTCCAGCGGTCTTTTCGTTTTTACTGATTGGTTAATGTTGTTTTTTCTTGGCTTGTGCGTCACCAACCAAACCCAGCAATATTTTTCAATTTTTATCAGCCCACTGGGGTGTGAAAAAAGTTGCATTTATTCCCGACTTCTGACATTCGTATTCAAGCGTATCATCCAGTATTTACGCTGTTTCAGAATCGGTACTCTTCCATAGAGCCAGCCGATAGGATTATCATCATTTATCAATTGTAACATTTTTAGCAACCAGATGTTTCCCAATACTGGAAATATTTTCCTCTTTTAACTGTGAACCACAAGATCACGTTTCTACAGCAACCATTGGCGGTGACATTTTGTTCACCCAGGAAAAACCCACCCCGGATTCGGCGTTCACCTCACTAGTCTTTATCTGACAGAGGATAGACTGGGGCCAATTTGGGAAATAAACCTGACATTTTATATAGTCAGGAAACATTGTAATTCCAAAGGATATCACCAAAATTAGGTAAGAATGATCGAGTGGCCACTGTATGCAAGAGAGAGTGAATAATTTTCTTTGTTACAGGGACTTTACCAAAACTGGATTTGCTTAAACTTGTTAACTTTACTGGGTAGCATGTAGGAGGAACGTGTTTACTTTACTGTCTACTCTGTAACATAGTGCTAACCTTTGACCTTTGGGTTATTAACTTTTTGGGTTCTTTTTTCTCCATAGGGGAGGGCACATTTATTCTGCTATTTCATATGTATGTAAATCTGATTTTATTTGATCTTTATTTAAATATTTGATGTTGTCAAGTTTAAATGATAATAAACAACAAAAGAAACGTAACTTTGTGTGTTGGTCAGACCCATACCCAATTAACCGTAGTTTTTCACGTCTGTGTGTCTTGTTGTCACATAGCTGTGTGTGTGTAGTTATATTTATATGTATGAGGAGGGCAAGGTTGTCTTGTACTAAATTATAGTCATATAGATAGGCTGGAATAGAGAAACTTACTCATTCCATAGACATATTTTGTTCCTTAAACTATCACCCGTGAAATCTATTTCTCACACCTTAATCTCACGTATCTATCACCATACACTCTACTCAGACGGGACAAAAATAACTCACAACCTATCTGTACGGCAATCCATCAAAAGAGCACGCAGAGCTGTTAATGTTTCTTTCATGGTGCATTGACCATTGACCATAAGTCATGAAAAATGTTACTACTCACATCTAACGAAATTTAAATGGAATGCAAAGGAATAAAAGGACCACAAGGGAATCAATGTTTATATCAGGACAAGCATCAGAAAGAGCGCAACATAACTATTTCCCGTCATGTTTTGTCGGGTTACATGCTCGTATCCTAATTATCTCAATATAACGTATTTCCCACTACCATAAAATAGAAGAAAATGCAACGACGCTTCCGTTAATGACCTCACGACCTTTGGGCTCTACCAGAGCAACGAAAGACTCGGCAAACGGTGACAATCCCTTGATCCCAAATACATTATTTAAATTCCTCAATTTGTTTCCTGTTTTTCGATACAGCTTATCAAACTAGATGTCTCGACAGCTTTAACATGTGTGCAAACTGTCTCAGAACCTCTTCTTTGATCTGTTACCATCAAATAGCATTAATTACGTTTATTTTGATTTTACTGACAGTATACAGCATCAGAAGTGAGCGTCGAAGTTTGGTACCTCGTTGCTAGACAACTAACATAATCTTTGTTCTTGAGTTTAAGAGCTACCGAGGTTCTTATGAGAGGGTGGTTAGTTTACTTATCTGAAAGTCTCTGCAATATTACAGTTTTAAACAGAAGTAGTAAACACGAATATGACACACATTGACAAAAATATAACTCGATAGTTTACTTGGCAGTTCTAGTTATGAACACCCCGTGGTAAAGGTAATATTGAGATAGACCAAACAACACGAGAAGACGGGAATTAATCGTAGACATAAATGGAATTATAAATGGGGGCTTAAGAAGAATGTAAATGATTGAAGTGGGATACCAATATCAGGATTGTGGAACTGGTGACACGGACTAGACAGGTGCTAGTGAAACAGAAGATGGGAAGACGACGCTGGAGGTAGATAGAACGTAAATTGAGGACACCCGTTGGTAGCATTACCTGGCAGTCCTCGTTCTAGAATGCCTAGGGTATGCGATGTAAAGAGAGATCCAGGAACACATGAAGAAGAGAACTGGAAACAGACATGGAGAAGAGAACTGGAGACAGACATGAAGAAGAGAACTGGAAACAGACACGAAGAAGAGAACTGGAAACAGACATGAAAAAGAGAACTGGAAACAGACATGAAGAAGAGAACTGGAGAAAGACATGAAGAAGAGAACTGGAAACAGACACGAAGAAGAGAACTGGAGAAAGACATGAAGAAGAGAACTGGAGACAGACATGAAGAAAAGAACTGGAAACAGACATGAAGAAGAGAACTAGAAACAGACATGAAGAAGAGAACTGGAGAAAGACATGAAGAACAGAACTGGAAACAGACATGAAGAAGAGAACTAGAAACAGACATGAAGAAGAGAACTGGAAACAGACATGAAGAAGAGAACTGGAAACAGACATGAAGAAGAGAACTGGAGACAGACACGAAGAAGAGAACTGGAAACAGACACGAAGAAGAGAACTGGAGAAAGACACGAAGAAGAGAACTGGAGACAGACATGAAGAAGAGAACTGGAGACAGACACGAAGAAGAGAACTGGAAACAGACACGAAGAAGAGAACTGGAGAAAGACATGAAGAAGAGAACTGGAGACAGACATGAAGAAAAGAACTGGAAACAGACATGAAGAAGAGAACTGGAGAAAGACATGAAGAAGAGAACTGGAAACAGACATGAAGAAGAGAACTGGAGAAAGACATGAAGAACAGAACTGGAAACAGACATGAAGAAGAGAACTAGAAACAGACATGAAGAAGAGAACTAGAAACAGACATGAAGAAGAGAACTAGAAACAGACACGAAGAAGAGAACTGGAGAAAGACATGAAGAAGAGAACTGGAGACAGACATGAAGAAAAGAACTGGAAACAGACATGAAGAAGAGAACTAGAAACAGACATGAAGAAGAGAACTGGAGAAAGACATGAAGAACAGAACTGGAAACAGACATGAAGAAGAGAACTAGAAACAGACATGAAGAAGAGAACTGGAGAAAGACATGAAGAACAGAACTGGAAACAGACATGAAGAAGAGAACTAGAAACAGACATGAAGAAGAGAACTGGAAACAGACATGAAGAAGAGAACTGGAAACAGACACGAAGAAGAGAACTGGAAACAGACATGAAGAAGAGAACTGGAAACAGACAAGAAGAAGAGAACTGGAGACAGACACGAAGAAGAGAACTGGAAACAGACACGAAGAAGAGAACTGGAGAAAGACATGAAGAAGAGAACTGGAGACAGACATGAAGAAGAGAACTGGAAATAGACATGAAGAAGAGAACTAGAAACAGACATGAAAAGAGAACAGGAGAAAGACATGAAGAAGAGAACTGGAAACAGATATGAAGAAGAGAACTGGAAACAGACATGAAGAAGAGAACTGGAAACAGACATGAAGAAGAGAACTGGAGAAAGACATGAAGAAGAGAACTGGAAACAGATATGAAGAAGAAAACTGGAAACAGATATGAAGAAGAGAACTGGAAACAGACATGAAGAAGAGAACTGGAGAAAGACATGAAGAAGAGAACTGGAGACAGACATGAAGAAGAGAACTGGAGAAAGACGTGAAGAAGAGAACTGGAAACAGACATGAAGAAGAGAACTGGAAACAGACATGAAGAAGAGAACTGGAAACAGACATGAAGAAGACAACTGGAGAAAGACATGAAGAAGAGAACTGGAGACAGACATGAAGAAGACAACTGGAGAAAGACATGAAGAAGAAAACTGGAAACAGATATGAAGAAGAGAACTGGAAACAGACATGAAGAAGAGAACTGGAAACAGACATGAAGAAGAGAACTGGAGAAAGACATGAAGAAGAGAACTGGAGACAGACATGAAGAAGAGAACTGGAGAAAGACGTGAAGAAGAGAACTGGAAACAGACATGAAGAAGAGAACTGGAAACAGACATGAAGAAGACAACTGGAGAAAGACATGAAGAAGAGAACTGGAGACAGACACGAAGAAGAGAACTGGAAACAGACACGAAGAAGAGAACTGGAAACAGACATGAAGAAGAGAACTGGAAAAAGACATGAAGAAGAGAACTGGAAACAGATATGAAGAAGACAACTGGAGACAGACATGAAGAAGAGAACTGGAGACAGACACGAAGAAGAGAACTGGAAACAGACATGAAGAAGACAACTGGAGACAGACATGAAGTAGACTACTGGAGACAGACGTGAAGAAGAGAACTGGAGACAGACATGAAGAAGACAAGTGGAGACAGACATGAAGAAGACAACTGGAGACAGACATGAAAAGAGAACTGGAGACAGACATGGGGGGGGGGGGGGGGGGGGGGGGAGGGAGGGGGGGGAAGAATGAAGAAGACGTGGAAAGACCTTGAGCGGATGGCACGTGACAGGAAGACCTGACAGAAGTTTATTGAAGATTAATGCTATTTAGGAAGCTGATAGATGATGAGATAAATGGTGTTGAAAGGACATGAAAAGGACTTGAATAGATAGCATAGAAAAAAGGCACGACACCTGTTTATTGAAAACCCGTGCACGGCAGGCTATATATATATATATATATATATATATATATATATATATATATATATATATATATATATATATATATATATATATATATATATATATATATATATATATATATATATATATATATATATATATATATATATATATATATATATATATATATATGTATATATATGTATATATATATATATATATACCCAGCTGATAAGCGATGCTGCTGCTTTCTGTGTCATTAGGATGGCTACTCCCTCTGTGTGACGATTATCATTACTACCAGAGTATATAATTTGCTTTTTTTCTTCTGAAATATATTTTATGCCCTTCCCCGTCCATCTACACTCGCTGACACCCAATAAGTCCAACTTATAATTATCCATTTCTTTAATTACTTCTTCCAATTTTCCGTCTTGATACATAGTTCTTACATTTCAGACACGATTTTTCAAGCTCTCAATTGTACAATGTTATGCACCAACTAACGACGCTCTTGATACCACAAAAGATGACTTCTATGAAGCACTTCTAAGTACCATCAACACAATACCCAAGCATGACATAATAGCAGTCATGGGTGATTTTAACGCCAAAGTAGGTGACAACAACGATGGAGTACAAAGATATCTCGGTACTCATGGCATAGGCTGTATGAATCAAAATGGCGAAAGACTTCTAGAACTTTGTGAAATATCAAACCTCGTTGTGGCAGACACCATCTTTCCACATAAGAATATCCACAAGATAACATGGAATTCACCTGATGGCAGAACTAAGAACCAGATAGATCACTTCTGCATAAGCGCTAAATTTCGCTCATCAGTTCAAGACGTCAGAGCATACAGAGGTGCAGAGATCGGAAGCGATCATAACCTCTGCATAGCTAAAATGAGAATTAAACTGAAGAAGTTATACCAACCGAATAAAAATAGAAGAATAGATGTACACAGACTGCAATCAAATGATATAAAGAAGGAATATAATGTCAAAATGAACAACTATTTCGATGCTTTAGGCAAAATTGACAACGATATCACCACCAAGACAATCGATACTAAATGGGAACAACTGAGAACAGCAATGACAGAAGCAGCTGTAGCGACCACCGGATACCTAGTACATAAAAAGAAAAAATGGATGAGAGAAGATACTTGGGATAAAATACAAGAAAGGAAAACAGCAAAACTTAAACTACTAGCGGCAAGTACACATAATGCAGTTGAATCTTGCAAACTAACTTATAACTTGTTAAATAAAGAAGTGAAGACAAAAACTCGAAGAGATAAAAGACATTTCATCAATGAACTGGCCGTAGAAGCTGAAAATGCTGCAAGAACTGGTAATAGTAGGTGCCTTTATCAAATTACAAAACAACTATGTCACCAGCCTACTGCTATGGAAACACCTGTTAAAGGTAAATTAGGGAATTCAATACCAACAGAAAAAGAACAAATGAAGAGATGGGCTGAGCACTTCATGGAGGTGCTAAACAGACCACCACCAACAGTAACACCTGATTTTAATAATGAAACATCCACAACCACTTTGCCAATAACTTGCGATGAATTCACGCTGGACGAGATCAAACAAGCCGTTAAAAGATTAAAAAATTTTAAAGCTGCTGGAGTTGACGAAATTTCAGGGGAAATGATTAAAGCAGTTAATGACAACAACCTCTTGAGAATTTTAGATATTATAAATGAAGTATGGAGAGAAGAACAACCACCACAACAATGGAAAGACAGTATTGTTGTAAAGTTACCGAAGAAAGGTGATCTATCAGACTGTAATAACTGGCGTGGTATATCTCTATTATCAGTACCTGGAAAATTATTATGTTGCATGATGTTAGAAAGACTTAAATTGCATGCTGACGAAAAGATCAGAGAAGAACAAGCGGGTTTCAGGCCGAAACGATCATGTATTGATCAAATATTCACACTAAGAACAATTATAGAAGAATCAGTGGAAAGGCAATCGCCACTTATTATCACCTTCGTCTATTTTCAAAAAGCCTTTGATAGTCTACACCGCCCATCATTGTGGAAGATACTTACAATCTATGGTTTTCCAACAAAATATGTGAATATAATCAAAGCGCTATATGACAGTGCAAGATGTTGTGTTAGAACAAATAAAGGGAATACAGAATGGTTTACAGTAGAAACAGGGGTGAAACAAGGCTGTATTATGTCACCACTACTTTTTGGAATAGCTATTGATTGGGTTATGAGAAACTATACCCACAATGAACAATTGGGTATAAAATGGACAAATGGAAAATTCCTGGGGGACCTGGATTTCGCAGATGATGTAGCATTCTTAAGTTCAACACCAAGACAATCCCAAGAAGCAATAAATAATTTGTGTCATCTCTCGGTTAAAATTGGTCTCCAAATAAATGCCTCTAAAACTAAAGCTATGAACTTTTCTAACGAGACCTTTGATATCATCTTGAACGGGGAAAAACTACAGAAAGTTGAAAGTTTCAATTATTTAGGCAGTAAAATGACTCAGGATGGTGACACAACAAGAGAAAACCATACTAGAATTGCTTTGGCAGCTAGCGCCTTCAATAGATTATCTAACATTTGGAAATTACGATCATTGAATATACATACCAAGCTTCGTCTGTTTAATTCAAATGTTATCTCAGTGTTAACATACGGCTGTGAGAGTTGGAAAATAACAAAATCATTGGAGAACAAGCTGAATACATTCGAGAACAAATGTCTTAGAAAACTCATGAACATCAGTTGGAAAGAATTCAAGACTAATCGACAAATAAGAGAAGACTCTAGGCAGAAATATGTCTCCGACTATATAAGGAAAAGACGATGGTCATATATCGGTCATGTCCTACGAATGCAAAACAACAGAATACCACTACAGGCGCTCACTTGGGTTCCTGAGGGTAAGCGGAAAAAAGGAAGACCAAAAGAAACACTCAGAAGAACAATAATAAGAGAAGGAAGAACGTTGGGCCTAAATAATGTGCAAGAGCTAAGAGGAGTGGCGTCACAACGAACAACCTGGAGAGCACTGGTTTCTGCCTTATGCGCCGTGTTTGGTGCTTAAAGAATTTATTATTATTATTATATATATATATATATATATATATATATATATATATATATATATATATATATATATATATAAATATATATATAAATATATATATATATATATTTATATATATATTTATATATATATTTATATTTATTTGTATTTATTTATATTTATTTATATTTTTATATATATATATATATATATATATATATATATATATATATATATATATATATATATATATATATATATATATATATATATATTATATATATATATATATATATATTATATATATATATATATATATATATTTTTATATATATATATATATATATATATATATATATATATATATATATATATATATATATATATATATATATATATATATATATATATATTATATATATATATATATATATATATATATATATATATATATATATATATATATATATATATATATAATATTTATATTTATATTATATTTATATATTTATATTTTATTTATATATATATATATATATATATATATATATATATATATATATATATATATATATATATATATATATATATATATATATATATATATATATATATATATATATATATATATATATATATATATATTTTTATATATATATATATATATATATATATATATATAGTTATATATGTATATATATATATATATATATATGTATATATATATATATGTATATATGTATATTATATATATATGTATATATATGTATATATATATATATATATATATATATATATATATATATATATATATATATATATATATATATATATATATATATATATATATATATATATACATATATATATATATACATATATATATATATATATATATTTATATATTTATATATATTTATATATTTATATATTTATATATTTATATATATATTTATATATTTATATATTTATATTTATATGGTATACGTTATTTTACTTGTGCGCAAGTACAATACACATATCCTGTACACAAATACTTGTGAATGCGTAGTCTGTAACGCGAACTTTCTACATCAAATTAAATTTAGAAGTTAGTCAATTTCTCAGTTGTATTGCGGTTAATGATAGCACATAATATCAGACTTAACTCATTGGAACTGTGCAGACAAAAACTTACAATTTTTTTTATGGGAATGGTCAGTGCATCATAAAAAATAAAACTTAACACGCATGGTGGTCAACTTAAATTTCTCGGTGCAATGCGCCTAGTTTTTCTTATTTTCTCGCAAAGCAGGTGGAATTGTTTAAATGTTCTTACACAAGTTGTATTAAGAAAACTATATATGGAGGTTTTTTTTTGTTTGGTTTCGTTTTAAGGACTATCTTCATTGCACACGGACTACTCCATCAGTGCTCCGATCTCCTTCCTTAGATCACACAAGGAGGATCTCAGCACAGTGCACGAACTCCGTAGCACCGGAGAGTTTCCCTATGTCAGTATACAGGAATTACACATTCTATAAATATTTTTGTGGTTTGGTAGGAGTCTAATTTTTAAATTTTGCCAGGGTAGCAGCCTGATAGGCCTACTCTTGACAATTTACAACTTCAGTGGGATTTTTAACGTGCCCAACTTGCACACGGGACCTCCTATTGTTTTGCCATTATACGAGAAGGGTAGCCATCCGATCTCACTACTTAGGAGACCATGAGGAAGTATGACAATATTAGGACCACTGGTTCTGAAATTCAATTTCCTTAAATTATATTACTTCAACTGGTAGAAATCGAACCCGGTACCTCTAAAATTCAAGGCGGACGCCATACCTCTTAGCCACTCGCACCCCCGATATAAGAGGATACTGGTAACAAACTTGGAAAATATGATCAAGTAAGAGTTATTCACCTTTCATTGAAGTGAGACAGTGTAACCGGGGCAGGTGTTCCTTAGGACTGGAACGGCACCATATTACATCATGTGGCAGTGCCGGTATATGCAGTATTTTCAGTTTACTTTACAGAGAGCAGATGTTTAACTGGCCTAATCACCAGAGATTTAGATTTCTCTCTTAAATTTGTGTTACCAGGTTCGATTTTCTTCTCTTAGGTGTTGACATCAACAGCGTTCGATTTCATGCAAAACTTTTAATATCTTTCAGCATGAAACTTAAAATTTCAACAAAGTCTGGAATTCAGAACATTTTTACAATAATAAGTATAATAAAATTCTATCATCTCATCAGATGCTTTCATCGATGCAAAAATCCCTTTTTGCATCCTTGTCTCGTAGGCCTACTCAATTGTCAAATATGGCGAACCTTCTCATTCCACCGTGTTCCTTCCTTTAAGTTAGTCTTATTTTAGGTTCGACGACATTTACCCATCTCCTCAGATTTGTCCTTGATTTCTTTATCGTCATAAGCATTCCTTGAGTTAAATGCTTTCCAACACAAGAATATTTTCTACTCTACATGGTTTGAGGTGTAAGACATTTTTTTGCAAATTGACTCAAATCCTCGAACCTAGTTCTGCTGCGACTAGGGTTGGGAGCTCTATTCAAAATACATATTTAACGATTGTCACTACTTACGCCAGTAAGAAAATTATAACCACTCAATGTCCTGAAATACACATTTTATAAGAAATGTTGAAGTTTGATTTTCTCAAACTAAGAAATATGTAGAGCTGGACCAGATACGACCTCTTGAGTTGCGCTCTTTCATTCTACTGCCAAAATGGCGTCGTTGTTCCACTTTCCCCGGGGTAAATCTGAGCTATCCGATTGGTCAGGGGAAATCACCCAATTATTAGAAATGGCGTGTAGAAGCGACTCTACCCTAAATATGTGACACTATTTATTATTTTCTGTTTCTCATAAAATATAAAATTATGGGGTGGTCTGTGCTTCCTCTGTCTTGTAAGAATATTGTCTGTTTCCAAAGGAACAACTATGTACACGGCCACAACAGGGAAGTGCGTCGTCTCATTGACCATTTAACATCTGCATAAAAGAAACACATTTACACCGAATCATGCAAGAGAAAAACATCGAAGGACGATCATTAACAGCATTACGTATGCAGATGATTTAGTAGAGTCCGCTGAGAGTGAGCAGGAATTTTAAGAACAAGTCGAGCACGTAATACGCATAAGTCATGGGTGTGAATTCTACATTAACATTCAGAACATGAAAACTGTTATCATTAGCAAAACAGATGAGAAGTCAGCAGTAGACATTAAAAAAAAAATGTAAGGAAACTGGAGCTGATAAACGCGTCCTCATATCTTGAATCCAAAATGGGACCCAAAGATGCAGCAATAGTGAATGCAGTCAGCGACCCATATCTTGACTGCTTGCATCAGGACCAGCGAACCAGAGCTGGTCAAGACCGTACTCCACCTCCACGTGGTGGTCCTGGAAACAGTCTGCAGCAGTGCAGTCTGGCTGAGCGAGTACGGATCGAAATGGGAAGGCAAACCCGGTCCCTAAAAAATGCCGTGCAGAAGTCGGATGTGACGACCGAAAGATGCAGATATCACAGCTTAGGCGCAAACAGACACAACGCAACCACCGTCCTTTTCAGGGCGAACGAGGAAGAAGAAGAAGAAGAATCAAAAATGACAAGAGAGTTGCTAATGCAACATAGAAGTCTGGAAGAGAACGAATACGACTATAAATAGCAAGGTTGCACAAGGAGATACATTCCTTTAAAACGTGTAATCTTACATGTATTTTGGCAACAATAAAAATGCAGATGGAGGAACAGATAATGATATCAAAATATAAATAAAAAACGTAAGGGGTGCCTTCATTCCCTTGGAATAAATATGGATTTCATATGAAATCACATAAAATACACAACATAAGAATCATTAGCAACAACTCAAACGTCAAGGAAAGCCTATGTTTGGCTCTGAAATATGGGGTACAACAAAAAATAACAAACATAATGTATGCGCAGAATAGATGAACTGAGCTCGTATGATAAGATCAGCAGTATGGAAATAAGGAAAGAACCACATAAACCGCAGTGGAACACGATGTACGGAGACATATTAGAAGACTAGCCAAGTGGAGTGCAACATCAAGAAGTGGGCATTGGCTAACTTATCAGAGTGTATTATTATGAGACGGATAGAGACTAGCCTATCAGAGTGTTACATCAAGAGATGGATAGAGACTAGCCTATCAGAGTGTTACATCAAGAGATGGACAGAGACTAGCCTATCAGAGTGTTACATCAAGAGATGGACAGAGACTAGCCTATCAGAGTGTTACATCAAGAGATGGATAGAGACTAGCCTATCAGAGTGTTACATCAAGAGATGGACAGAGACTAGCCTATCAGAGTGTTACATCAAGAGATGGATAGAGACTAGCCTATCAGAGTGTTACATCAAGAGATGGACAGAGACTAGTCTATCAGAGTGTTACATCAAGAGATGGACAGAGACTAGTCTATCAGAGTGTTACATCAAGAGATGGACAGAGACTAGTCTATCAGAGTGTTACATCAAGAGATGGACAGAGACTAGCCTATCAGAGTGTTACATCAAGAGATGGATAGAGACTAGCCTATCAGAGGGTTACATCAAGAGATGGATAGAGACTAGCCTATCAGAGGGTTACATCAAGAGATGGACAGAGACTAGCCTATCAGAGATTTACATCAAGAGATGGACAGAGACTAGCCTATCAGAGTGTTACATCAAGAGATGGACAGAGACTAGCCTATCAGAGTGTTACATCAAGAGATGGACAGAGACTAGCCTATCAGAGTGTTACATCAAGAGATGGACAGAGACTAGCCTATCAGAGTGTTACATCAAGAGATGGATAGAGACTAGCCTATCAGAGTGTTACATCAAGAGATGGACAGAGACTAGCCTATCAGAGGGTTACATCAAGAGATAGATAGAGACTAGCTTATCAGAGGGTTACATCAAGAGATGGACAGAGACTAGCCTATCAGAGGGTTACATCAAGAGATGGATAGAGACTAGCCTATCAGAGTACACACACACACAAGCCAAGACGTAATGTAAAACAGGGGATACAGAATCAGACAGAACCATGAAAGTTATGTTCACATCAAAGATTCTTTCGAGTTCGGAAAAGCGAAAAGGATAAACTCCTAAGTCTTCGTTCTTAATTTAGACATGAAACAAGTTAATTAAGTCCTGTAGGCATTCCGTGGAACAAGACAGCGAGGTGACATCTAATGACTTCCTTTGTGGAAAAGTTTCTGTTTTTTTTCCTTGACATTTAATTTATGGCATTTGCTGGCGTTGGATGGTCCTTGATTTCTATTATAAAAAGGTATCTAGATACACACAGAGAAATTGAAAAAAATCGAACCAGTTGGTTTAGCTCGTTGCTAGTTTTATTGCACGCCGTGAGCGTTCAATTGACAGAGCGATGGTCTTTCTCGGCAAAGGTGACGGGTTTGATTCACGGTATCGACACGCTTCAGTCTGCGCAGCTGTAAATGGGTACCTGACTTTGCACTTGCGTTAGGTAAGGAAAAAGCAGTGAGGAAGGGAACTGGTCACCCCACTTCTCGATGCTGGACCTAGTACAGTGAAGTCTCTAACACTTCATTCCCCCACGGCAGTGTCTGTTACGAGGCTAGCTTTACCGTTTTTAGTCTTAATAAGAATCATTAGCAACGCGAACGTCACGGAAAGCCTATGTTTGGCTCTGAAATATGGGGTACAACAGAAAATAACAACCATAGTGTATGCGCAGAATACATAAATGAACTGAGCTCGTATGATAAGATCAGCAGTGTGGAAATAAGGAAAGAACCAAACAAACCACAGTGGAAGACTTACTTACTTAGTCGTTCCCCTTCTACCGTGAGGTGTAGAGGTAAAGTGGAAGACGATGAACATAATTATGAAATTTCTTTTAAAATCGTTTGAAGAACTGTTGAAGGGTCTTCTGAGGTGATACAGGAGGGGACAAAATAATTTATTTAATCAGAACAGAATTTCAATCATTCATCAACATCATTATTTTTCCATGTCATCCCTTATTGAGCATGAAGTTCCCACTGTTGCTTGGTAACCTTGCAAATTAATATTAGACAAACATAAAGGTATTTCGTAAGAAATAAAGAAGTAGAAATCTAGACAACAGAAAAACAACAGAAATGAGTGGCTTACCCAGGATTTGACCTTGCAAAGCCTGGCACCAAGTATTTACTTTCTTTTGCAGCAGTGGCGCCGCGGCAGCACAGTGGTTAGTGCACTGTCTTCCTAGCTCGGTGGACCATGGTTCAATCCCCAGTTGAGGTGAGATTGTTTAGCCCGCAAACGGCTCCAGGGTCGACCCAGTCTCGTGAATTGGGTGCCAGAACAACTTCTGGGAAGGTTACGGCGGCTGGCACGATGCTGACCACATCACCCCTAGTGTGCCGATGGTCAAGAAAATATGGACCTAACACCATATTCCCAATATGCCTCAATGGGCGTGTAACGGGATCCTTTTTCCCCCCTCCTTGCAGCAGTTGTTTATGTAGAACTTGTTTTACATGATGAGAATGTCAGCCTCATTGTCGTGGTTGAGTAAAGTGTAGAGTATTTGTCGAGTTGAACAATAGTAGTGAAAATCGACAAGGGATAGTGGACTGACAGAGTTATAGATTACACTTTAGATAAGGTGTAAATAGGAGATGGACTTGAGACAACCTGGAAGAAGATTTATTCAAATGATCTCTCTCTCTCCAAGTCTCAACTCACTTTTACTGTCTAAGCATCTCCTGCTCTCACTCTTTTCTCTTATCATACATAGAGATTATAGTAAAGAGCTAAACAAGTTTAATTATGGATGAAAAGGGTCGGGAACAGCACATTAATAAATGTGTAAACTTTATTAAAGAAGAAAAGCATGGAATTAATGCATATCATCATACACAGCATAAATTACATCAATAATCAAAATATTCATCAATAGTCATAATTATCATCAATAACCACCAATAATGCAAATACACACCCACAAACACACACACCACCAACACTCATAAAACCTGTAGAACGCGGAGAAAATAACTAAGCTGTCCGACAGAGGGTCCGCTTTCGGGGACCAAAGGCGCTAGCTCCACAAAGTGTCTTACCGATAAATATCCTTCAAGATGACTGAAGTGCAATACCGAACTTTCCTTGTCGGGCTAAACGTTGGTGACCCCTAATTGCGCGAGGGAACACTGGAAGACGTTGTTTATCTCCTGCTGACCAAATAAACGAACTGAGCGACAGCCTGTCCGCTTTTTCGTGGGATCAAAGGTGCTAGCTCCAGAAAGTGTCTTACGGATAAATATCCTTCAAGATGAATGAAGTGAAATACCCAACTTTCCTTGTAGGTGCTATACGTTGGTGACCGCTACTTGCGTGAGGGGGGCTGGAACTCTGTCCATAGATGGCTGCTCATACGTGCGAGGTTTTAAGTATCCAGAAAATACACCAGAAGAAGTCACTTGAGGACAAAGAGTCCCAGGCGCGCTTATCCCGCGCAAGGCTCTGCTTGGCTGTAAATCCTGTTTAAACTGGTTTGGCTGTGGTTTGCTGAGTGCCCCGTTTAGGCACAAAAAGGCGGGTGATATGGAATTCTGCTATAGGCATGCAGGGTGGTTTTGATATTCTGGAAGCCGCAATGCTCTGGCTGGTAATCCAGTAGGCGAGTAGAGAACTACTACTGCATTTGGTGATTCCAGATTTAGCGCTGGCTCCGTTGCACTGCGTGAGCTTAACTTGGCGTTGACAAAAAGGGGTTTTGATTCAGGAACGGGGTTGACGATTCGTTGCTAGATGTATACAGAAACCCTCTAGATCGAAGTTAAGTAATGACTTTCGTTCTATCTACATGATTTCATGTGAAATTCATTAACATATATAAGCTAAAAAAATGCGCAAACTGTGTTTTAATCCCAACGATCTGACTATAAGATGGTAATACATAGAAACTATTACGTTACTATCAAACGTTTAATTTCTTTTATGTTAATGTAACTCATAGTTACTATTTTTTTTGGCAATATATTTATCTACTTCGGTCTAATCTTATTAAAATATAAAAGTAAATTAAAAATTGCTGTTAGAGGGCAACAACTAATCCATGTAATCTAGTCTGCAGTTTTCACTATTTTTGATAGACTTCGTTAGACCACAACAATGATTCTAATCCTTATTTTCTTAATCTTTTGAACTAAACATGGTTCATCAAAATTCAGGTATTAGCTGAATTTTGGAGAGCTATAATATAATATAATAAAGAAACGCTAACATACTCTTCTGAAGTCCAGGGCGAATTCAGGACTCTATACGTGCAGTGTAGTGCTCATTTGTTAACTGAAAATGATGATATTGTAGAATGTTGTCTCTGGAATCGACTTAGTAGTCACGTAAAAAAAATTGAATATTAATATTCTATGGAGTTGTTACACAATAGTAAGGACGGTTTGATTTTAACACAAATATCTGACCTCTGCTAATACGCTAGACATTTGGAAATTATGGATTTAAGTTACCAACTTTATGTTTTAGCTATCTCTAGGTTTTGTTGGCGAAGTATTGTTTTATTATCAAGAAAGCAAGTGGAAATATGTTTATTTTATTGTTGTGAATTAGAAATTTTTTTTAGTTTTTTGGGTTTGTAATTTTGGTGTTAAGGAAGAATTTGTGTATTATTGGTTAGTAGATTTAATGAAGGTTATGGTTTGATTTTTGTTTGTGGTTAGTTGTTAGGTTCAAGATGAAGTACCGCATTATGTTTTGTTGAGGTTTTAAATTTTTGTTTATGATTTTGTGAGTTAAAGTGTTTAATGTTATACGGATGTGTATATGGGATGGTGTTTAAAAATTTTGGCCTACAAAGGATAAAAGTTTTTGGGTTATGGTAAAATATTGTTGACTTATGAGTTGTTAAAGGGGAATTTTTGTAAATTTGGTACATGGATTGTATATGTTAAGAGTTTAGTATATATTGATAGTGATATAATATATGAGGTTAATATAGGGTAAGAAAGTAGAATGTTTGTTAAGAGGGGTATAAGAAAGGTGGGTTGAAATTTTAGTTATTATGGTGAATTGAAGAGATTAGTTTGGGATTAATGGGGATTATATTTGTTGGAATTTTGTTTTGGTATTTTTTGTTGTATTACATGGTATGGTGTGAATTTTGGGGGGTAGATGGTATTAATGGTATTTGGATATTGTACAGGTAGGATAGGGGGGTAGATTAATGTAGAATAGTGTTTAGGTATAGGGGGGTATATTTTGGGTGGGGGGGTAAGTATTTATTGTTAAAACAATGAAGTTTGGGGTTTGGGGGGGGGGTTGGGGTTGCTTGGGGGGATTTGGTGGTTGGATTGGAGATTTGGGGGATAGTGTAGTTATGAAGTATGGATTTGTTGTTGTTTGTTTAATGTTGTTGGTATTAAGGGGAATTGAGGATTTTAGGTTGGTTGATATTCTATTGGGGGTGAAATGTTGGATTGGGGTTTGATGCTATAATTATGGGGGGGGGTGGGTTTTAGGGGGGTTGGGGGTATGTTTAGGGGGTTTGTTGATTTATTTTGGGGGGTGGTTTTGGTGGTTTAATGTGTATGGGGGGTGGTGGGGGGGGTTGGGGGGGGGTTGAATTGTTGGGATATGGTTGTTGGTTTAAATTGGGGTAATAAGTTGTTTGGGTTGATATGGGGGGGTGGGGTTTGGTGGGGGGTTGGGGTGAAGTGGTAGGGGTTTTGGTTGTTGGGTGTGGGGTTTGGGGATGTAATTTAATAGTTTTGTGGGTATGGTGAGGGGGATTTTTTTGGGTTGTTTGGGGGTTGTGGGTTTGGGATGTTTTATGGGGTTTGGGTTGGGGGGTGGTTGGTATTTATTGGTTTTGGGTGGATGGTGGGAAAGATTGGTAAGGGTTTTTGGTGGGGGGGGTTTTGTTTGGTGTTATTTTTGTTTTTGGGTTTTGTGTGTGGTGGTTGGGGGGGGGGTTTGTGGATGGGGGGTTTTTTTGGGTTTGGGTGGGGTTTTTGTGTTTTGGGGGTATGGGATTTTTGGGGTTGGGTTTGGGGATTTATGGTTTGGGGAGTGGGGGGGAATGGGGGGGGTGGGGGGGGGTGGTTTTGTTTGGTTATGGGTTTTTGGTGTTGGTAGGGGGGATTTTTGTTTTGGTTTTTTGGTTGTTAGGGTTTTGGGAGGGGGTTTGATTTTTTTATGGTTGGTGTTTTGGGTGGTTTTGGGGGAATGGGGGGTTTGTGGATGTGTTGGGATTTTTTTGTTGGGGTTGTTGGTTGGGGTTTTGGTGGGGTATTTGGGGGGTTTGGGTAGTGTGGTGTTGTTGGGGGGGGGTGGGTTGGGGGGGGGTTTTTTTGGGGTTTTGGTTTGGTTTTGATGGGATGGGGTTGAAGGGGGTAGTTTTATTTTTTGGTGTTTGGGGGGTTGGTTTGGGAGGGGGTATGGGGTTGGTGGTGGGGTGGGTGGGGGTGGGGGGTTTTGGTTGGTATGGGTTTTTTAGTGTATTTTTTTGGGGGATTGGGGTTGGGTTTTTTGTTTTTGATGGGATTTTGTGTTTTTTTTTGTTGGAGTTTTTTTTGTGGGTTTGTGGGGGGGGTTGGGTTTTATGGGTGAATTGAAATGGGTGGGGTGGATTGTTTTTGATTGTTGTGGGTATGTTGGTTGTAAAGGGGGGGATTGTTGGGATTTAAGATATTGATGGGGATGGGGGGTTTGGGGGAATTGGGGGGGGTTTAATGGGGGGGGATTTTTTGGTTAATTTATGGGGGGGTTTTGGGGGGGTTTGGTTGGTATGGGGGGGGGGGGGGAATTTTTGGGGGGGGGGGGGGGGTTGGGGGGGGGGGGGGGGGTTGAGTTTTGTTAATGGGTTTTTTGGGGGATTGATTTGGGGATTAGGGGTTTGGTGGTGGGGGGTGGTGGGTTTGTGGGGGGGGATGGGGGTTGGGGGGGGGATAAAATGTTGGGGGGTGTTTTTGATGGTTTTTGTGGGGTTTTTTGGGGGGGTGGGGGAGTTGGGGGGTGGGTAGTATTTGGGGGTAAATTTTTGGGTATGGGGGGGGTTGTGGTGTTGGTATTGGGAGGGGGGGGTGTGGGGGTGTTTTATTTTGGGGTTTGGGGGGTGGGTTGGTTTGGGTTGGGTTTAGGTGGTGTTGTGGGGGTTGGGTTGTTGGGTGTTGTTTGGTGTTGGATTTTATTTTTGGGTTGTAATATATTTGGGGGTGGTTTTGGGGGGGGTTTGGGGGGGGGGGGTTTGGTTTGGGGGTATGTGGATAGGGTGGGGGGGTTTGGTAGGTTGGGGGGGGGGGGGGGGGTTGTTTTGGGTTTTTGGGTTTGGGTGGGGGGGGGGGGGTATTTGGTGGGGGGGGGAGTTATTTTTTGGGGGGTAAGAGTATGTTGTTTGGGGGTTTTTTAGTTTGTTGTTGGGATGAGTTTTTTGTATTTGGGTTGGAATTTTTGATGGTTTGGGGGTTTTTGTTAGGGTGTTTGGGGGTTTGATTTTGTGTTGGGTTTTGTTGGGGTAGTTTGGATTTATGGATTGGGGGGGGGGGGGGTTGTGCAGGGGTGGTGTTTTTTTTTTTTTTTTGGGGAGGGATTTTTGTGGTTTTTTGATGGGGTTTTTGGGGGGT
This sequence comes from Oreohelix idahoensis, assembly GCA_024509875.1. Classification (NCBI taxonomy): domain Eukaryota; kingdom Metazoa; phylum Mollusca; class Gastropoda; order Stylommatophora; family Oreohelicidae; genus Oreohelix; species Oreohelix idahoensis. Next base: position 139,334 of record JAMPIV010022079.1, read on the forward strand.
TTTGAAGGGGTTGATGGTTAATTTGGTGGGTGGGGGGATGGGTTGGGAATGTGGGTAGTAGTGTTTGGTGTATTGTTTATGTTTTTGGGTTTTGTGAATTGGGTTGATTTTGGTTGTTTTTTTGGATTTTGGGGATTTTTGGGGTTGTTTTGGGTTTTGTTTTGGGGTGATGGGTAGATTTGGGTTTGGGAGTGTTTGGTTTTGATTGTTTGATTGGGGTGATTGGGGGTTGAAATTTTTATAATGGTTTTTTTTGGTTTTTTTTTTTTTGGGGGGGGATTTGGATTTGTTTAGGATGGGGGGTTGTTGGATTTTTTGGGGGATTTGATTTGGGGGGTTTTGTTGTATGGGTTTTTTTTTGATGGGAAGGGGTTTGTGGGGTAATTGGGTGGGGGTAGGTTTGGGGTTTTAATGATTGGGTTTTTTAAATGGATTTAGGTTATTTTGGGGGTATAATATAGTGGTTTGGGGGGTGAATTTTTTGTTGGTTTGGTTAATTGGTTTGTTTTGATATTTTTTAGTAGATGTTTTAGTTGGGTGATGTTTGTTTGAAAAAGATTTTTTTGTTTGTGGGGGGTTGTTTTGTTATGATTGATGGGTTTTTATGGGGGGGGTGGTGGTATAAATGGTTGGGTATTTTGGTTTGTGAATAAGTTGTATTGATGTGGGATTGATAATAAGTTGAATATTTTTTGATTTTTGTTTGGGGATTTGTTTTGGTGGATGGTTGGGGGTTGATGTGATTGGGTTGTTGATAGGGTGGTTTGATATTTGGGGAAAGTGGGTGGGGGTTTTGAGTTATGTTTTGGTTGGGGGGGGGTTTGGGGGTTTGTTTTGGGGGGTGGGGTGTTTGTTGTTAAATATGGGTTTTGTTTTTTTTGTTTATGAGGATGGTTTTTTAAAAAATTGATGGGGGTTATTGATGTTGTTTTTTGGGGGTAAAGATGGTTTTGGATTTTTTAATTTTTGTTGATTAGTAAGGGGTTTGGGGGGGGGGGAATTTGGTTTTATTGGGGGGGGGGGTTTAGTTTTTAAGGTTTATTGGTTTTTTTTTTTTTTTGGGGTTATGGGGTTGTTTTATTTGGGGGGGTTTTTTGTGGGTTTGATTTTGGGTTTTTGGAGTTGGTAGGGTTTTGGGGGGTTGTTTGATGTGTGTTATGTTGGTGGGGGGGGTTTTTTAATTTGGGGTGTGTGTTTGGGGGGGAGTTAGGGGTTTAATTTGGGTTGTTGGTATTTGTTTGGGTTTGATTGGGTTATGTGGGGATTGTTTTGGTTTTATGTTTGGTTGTTGTTGTGGTTTTTTGGGTGTGGGGGTTTTGGGGTTTTGATTTGTGTGAGTTTTTTGTATTGGGTTTTTAGGGGGGTTTTTTTAGAAATGTGTGGTTTAATTGTTGGGGTTTGGTTGATTGTGTTGTAAATGTTAAGTGTTTTGGGTTGTTGGGGGTTGGGGTTTGTGGTGATTGTGGGGGGGTTGTTTATTGGATGGAATGGGGATTGTTGTTTAGTGTTGGTTTGGGATGGGGGGTGGGGGGAAGGTTGGTATGTGGATTTTGGGTATTTTAGTTTTTTTTTTGGGGGGTTTTGGTTTTTGGGTTTAAATTTTTTGGGGTTGGGGGGGGGGGGGTTTTTTGTGGGGTTGGGTTTTTGTGATTGGGGTTTGTTGGGTTGGGGGGTTTTTGGGGGGTTTTTTGTTTTTTTGGGTTTTTGTTTTGGGGGGGGGGTTTTTGGATTGTGGAATGGGGGTTATAGTGGGGTGGGGTTTGATGGGGGGGGGGTGTTTTGGGGTTGGGGGGGTTTGATTGGGGAAAATGGGGGGTAGATTTAGGTTTATTTGGGGGGGTTGTTGGGGTTTGGGGGGGGGTGGGGGGGGGGGGTATTTTGATATTTGGGGGGATTTGTAGTGGGGTGGGTTGGGGGTATTGTTGGGTTGGTTGGGGGGGGGGGGTAATGGGGGGGGGGTATTGGGGGGGGGGGGGGGGGAGGGGTTTTTGGTTTTGGGGTTTTTTTTGGGGGGATGGGGGGGGGGGTTGGATTGGGGGGGGTTTGGGGGGGGGGGGGGGGGGGTTTTGGGGGGGTTTTTGGGTGGGGGGGGGGGTTAGATTTTTGTTTTTTTGGGGGGGGGGGGGGGGTTTTTTTTGGGGGGGGGGGGGTGATGGTATTTTGGGGGGGGGGGGGGGGTTTATGGGGGGGGGGTTGGTTGGGGGGTTGTTGGGGGGGGGGGGGGGGGGGGGGGGGGGTTGGGGTTGTTGGGGGGGGGGGGTGGTATTGGGATGTTGGGGGGTTTTTGGGGGGTTGGGGTTGGGTTGGGGTTTGGGGGGATGGGGGGTGGGGGGGGGGGTTTTTGGGGGGGGTTTTTTGGGGTTTTTTGGATTTGGTTTTTTTGGGGGGTTGGGGGTGTTGGGGTTTTTTTTTTTGGGGGGGTTTTTTTTGGGATTGTGGTGTTGGTTTTTTTTTTTTTTTTTTGGGGGGGGTTTTTTTGGTGATTTTTGGGTTTTGGGGGGTTTTTTTTAATGGGGGGGGGGGGGTTGGGTTGGGATTTTGGGGAAAAAAGTTTTTGGTTTGGGGTTTGAATTTTGTGTTGGGGGTTGGATGGGTTGGGGGTGTAAATGGGGAATTGGGGTGGGTGGTTTTATGGGGGGTAGGGTTGTTAATTGGGGGGTGATGTGATTTTGGGGGGGGTGGGGGTTTGGGTTTTTTTTTTGGTGAATTTTTTTTTTTTTGTTGTTTATTTTTTTGAATTTGGGTTTTGATTGGTGGTTTTTTTTGGGTTTTGGGGGGTGTTTTGGGGAATATGGGTGGGGGTTTGGGGGGGTTGTTTTTTGGGTGTTTTGGGGAGGTTTGATGTTTTTTTTTTTTTGGGGTGGGTTTTTTTTTTTGATGGGGGGTTTTTGGGGGGGTGTTGTGAAGTTTTTTTTGTAGTTTGATTTTTATTTTGGTTTGGGTTTGGGGGGGTGTTTTTGGGGTGTAATTGATTATTTTGTTTTGGTTTTTGGGTTTATGTGTTGTTTTGGGGTGGATTTTGGGGATTTTTTGGGGGTTTTTGGGGTTGTTTTTTTATTGTATGGGGGGTGATTTGGGTTTTGTTTATTTTTTTTTTTTTTTTTTTGGGGGTGGGGTAATGTTTTTTTTTTTTTTATTTTTTTTTAATATGTGGTTTTAGTTTTTTTTGGTATTGGTTGGTGAGGATTTGTGTTTTTTGGGTTTGGTTTGTTGTTATTTTTGTGTGTTTAATTTTTTTTTATTTTTGGGGATGTGGATGTTGGGTTTGTTGATTTAATTTGTGTTGGGGGATTTATGGTGGGTTGTTTTTTATTTTTGGGTTTTTGTTTGTGGTAATTTTGGGTTTTGGTTTGTTGTTTTTGGGGAATGGGGTTGTTTTTTTTTTTTTTTTGTTTTTTTTTTTGGGTTTTTTGTTTTTTTTGGTTTTATGGGGGACTGTTTGATTGGTTTTTTTTTTTGTTTGGGTTTTTTTTTTTTAGTTTTTAAATTTTGGATTTTTTTAGTTTTTAGGTGGTTTTTTTTTTTTGTTTTTTTTTTTTTTTTTTTTTTTTTTTTTTTTTTTTTTTTTTTTTTGGTTGGTGGTTTTGTTTTTGGTTTTTGTTGGTTTTTGGTTTATTTTGGTTTTAATTTTTTTGGGGGGTTTTTTGTTTTTTGGTTTTTTTGTTATGGTTTTTTTTTTTTTTTTTTTTTTAGGGTTTTTTTTATTGGTTTTTTTTGGGGGGTTTTTTTTTTTTTTTGTGGATTTGGTTTTTTTTTTGTTGGTTTTTGGTTGTTTTTTTTGTTTTTTTTATAATTTTTGGGGTGTTTTTTTTTTTTTTTTGATGAGGTTTTTTTTTTTTTTTTTTTTTTTATTTTGTGTTTTTTTTGGTGGTTTTTTTTTTTTTTTTTTTGGATTTTTTATTTGTATTTTTTTTTTTTTTGATTTTTTTGGAATTATGGGGGGTTTATTTTGAATTTTTTTTGGGGGAATTTTTTTTTTTTTTGGTTTTTTTGGTTTAATTTTTATTTTTTTTTTTTTTTTTTTGGGTTTTTTTTTTTGGTTTTTTTTTTTTTTTTTTTTTTTTTTTTTTTTTTTTTTTTTTTGGGGGTTTTTTTTAATTTTTTTGGGGATTTTATTTTAGGATTGGTATTTTTTTTTTTTTTTTTTTGATTATTTTTTATTTATTAATTTATTTTATTATATTTTATTTTTGTTATAGTTTTTTATTTATGAATTTTTTGTTTAATGTATTTATATTAATTTTAAGGTTTTTTGGTTTTGGAAGGTTTGGGGGTTTTAATTTTTAATTTGGTGAAGGATTATGTAAGTTTGGGGAAATTGTTTAAATTTTTTTATTTTTTTTTGGATTTTTTTTTTTTTAGGTTTTTTTTAAATTTTTTGGTTTTTTATTGATTTATGGTTTTTTAGTTTTGTTTTAATGGGAATTTAGGTTTTAGTGATTTTTTATTTATTTTGATTTTTGAGGAATATTGGAGTTTTTTTGAGTGGGTTTTTTTTGATTTTTTTTTGAATTAGTTGTATTTTTAGGTAATTTTTTTTTGTGTGGTTTAATTAACAATTTTATGGACATGATTATTTTTAGTTTTTATTGTAATGTTTGATTGTGTAATTTGGGTTTTAGGGGACCTTCTAATAATGAGGTTTAATTGATTGAATTGGAATGGATTTGGGGTTTTGTAGGTTATATGGGGTTTGAAATTATTTCACCTCAATTTATGGGGGGTTGTTTTTGGAATAGATTTAAAGATGGGGGGGTAGTTTGTTAATGTATAATTATCCATAATTTATTTTAGGTGGATACAATAAATTTTTGGAATGGTATTAAGGTTAGGCTTTGGGATTATCGAGATAATAGTTTACTTAGTATGTACGACGAGATAATTCTTTGTATTTACGCGGAATCGATCTCATTTATGGGTTGATAGTAATACAACACAGTCTTCTGCTGCATGTTTTGCTATTAATTATAATGTGGCAAATAGTTGCCAACAATGCAATCTTATTTTTCAGAAGGCGAAAGAAAACAGTGCTTAACTGCGGACATATTACACCAGAGGTAGGTCTTGCAGTCAACGATGGAACAGGCCTACTAATTTTTAACAGGGGATTAGTTAATGGATCCGTCGTCTCAGTGCTGAGGGATTCAGGATCCACAACGATTGGTGTACGACAGTCGCTGGTACATCCTAGCTGTGCAACGGGGGAATATGTCCGTTGCATGACTTTTGGGGGAACTATTGAGTTTTACCCCACAGCTATTATTCATGTTAACACACCTTTTTTCACAGGGAACGTAAAAGTATGTATGCTAAAAAACCTATAGCTGATCTGATGGTTGGTCGTATACACGGCAGTAAAGATTGTACTCCAGATGAGATTATAGAATGGGAGAAACATAACCTATGCACTGGAAACGCCGTGACGACTAGAGCGCAGACTCAACTCATGGAGAAAGTTGATGATAATAAAATGGATGCAGACAACCAAGAGGAATTTGTAGTCAATTCACCTATTGACAGGGAAACATTTGCAACCAAACAAAAAGAGGATAAATCTTTAAAAAAAATTTTTAAGATGGTTGATAAAGTTGACAATCTATCCTCAGGTAATAATAACAAACATTGTTTTGTTATTAAAAATGACATATTGATTAGATGTTTTAATGACAAATCACAAATGAAACAACAAGTTATGGTCCCGTATACTTTTAGACGGTACATTCTTCAACATGCACATGACTCACATTGTGCTGGACATATGGGATATACTCGAACACGATCTCGAGTACTGTCTTCATTCTTTTGGCCAGGAGTGTCAAGAGATATTTCGCAGTATGTACGTTCCTGTACTACATGCCAAGAAGTGAAAGCACGTGGAGCTTTTCACACGGCGCCTATTCAGGCTTGCGATATCTCAGTAAGACCGTTTGACAAGATGGCAATAGACATTATTGGTCCATTGCTACCATCGGCCAGAGGACATAGATTCGTCCTTACGTGCATTGATTTGTGCACACGATGGCCAGAAGCTATCCCATTAAAGACCACCACTACCACAGATGTAGCTGATGCACTACATCTCATCTTTTCTAGAATAGGGTTTCCTAGAAAACTTTTATCAGACCATGGGTCACAGTTTATATCTGACACCATGAAGGAAGTCATGAAAACTTGGAACATTGATAGGAATTTAAGTAGTATTTATCATCCTATGAGTAATGGTTCGGTTGAAAGACTTAACCGTACACTTAAACAACTACTACATAAGGTTACTGCTAAACACCCTCATGACTGGGACAGAGCACTCCCAGCTGTTCTATTTGCTTATCGGGAGGTACCGCATGAACAAACTGGCTTCTCTCCCTTTGAATTAGTTTTTGGTGCTCCCCCAAGAGGTCCTATGGGACTAATAAAAAACTTATTAATTGACGAGGAGATGACTCAGGACACTCAGTCATCTTACGAATATGTGATTAATCTTCGGAAGAACATTATTGAGTCTTGCCAGTTGGCAACAGCTTCTTCTGAGGCTGCAAAAGCTAAGGCTCGATCTCTACAAAATAGGTCTCGACGATTACGCCAATTATTCCCAGGCGACGAGGCTTATGTGTTACTTCCTCACAATAACAATAAATTATTGATATCTTGGAATGGTCCTTACAAAGTCATTGATAAAATTTCCGACGTTGATTACGTCTTAGATATCAGGGGACACAAAAAGATATTTCATATTAACATGCTCAAGCAATTTCATACACGTCCTGAACACTTACAGTCAATTTTTCATGAACTAGATGACAACACAGTATCTACTTGTTATTATTCTAACTTATCTGTCATCCAGGAAGAAGAATCTTCTTTTCCTGAAGTACAGTTACCGTTACCGGTACCAGTAGTTCAACCTACTGAATCTTGGCGGGATGTAACCATCTCTTCAACGGTTACACCGCAACAGCGTCTACAGATTGCTAATCTATTACAATCTTATCCAGATGTATTGACCGACGTCCCGGGTCGCACATCGGCTATCAGTCATGACATTACTCTCAATGATGATACACCTATTCGTGTACATCCCTATTCTGTTCCTTTACATTTCCTTGCTAAAACTACTAAGGAACTTGAACAGATGTTGTCTCTGGGAATCATTGAGACTAGTAATTCGCCATTCTCTTCTCCATTAGTGATTGTCCGGAAGAAGGACAATAACATTAGACTATGTGTTGATTATAGAAAATTAAATGCTAAGACTATAGTTGACAGCGAACCACATCCACTTATCGACGACTTACTGCCACGTCTATCCAACGCAACTATAAGTAGTAAGATAGACTTAACTAAAGGTTATTGGCAGATACCACTGACCGAAAAGGCTAAGTACTACACCGCATTTTCCACTCCACAAGGTCTATACCAGTGGAATGTGATGCCTTTTGGGCTTGTTAATGCGCCAGCTACCTTCATTCGCCTGATGCGACAAATTTTATCAGGTAGACCAGACGTTATTACATATATTGACGACATATGCTTGTTTAGTTCGTCGTTTGAGGAACATGTTTCGGGACTTAAATATGTTTTCGACACTCTAAGGAATTATCATCTAACTGCTAAACCTACAAAGGTGCAAATCGCGTGTAATGAGATAACCTTTTTGGGACATATCATTGGATCGGGATATATCCGAACGTTACCTAGTACAGTCTCCAAAATTCTAAACATAACAGTTCCTCAGACGAAGAAACAGGTCAGGAGTTTGTTAGGACTTGTTCAATATTACAGTAGATTCATACCTAACTTGTCATCCATCACGGCTGTATTGTCTTCATTGTTAAAAAAAGACATGCCGGTGACGGTGACATGGACTGGTACATGCAATGAAACTTTCAACAAAATTATAAATTTGTTCTCGCATGAACCAATTTTAAGACTTCCCGATGCTTCCAAAAGATTTTTCTTACGAACAGATGCTAGTAACTACGGCATTGGTGCATGCCTGCTCCAGAACCATGACGGCATTCTACATCCTACCTTATACATTTCAAGAAAGCTAAAGCCTGCAGAAACAAAGTATTCAACAGTCGACAAGGAACTTTTATCTGTGATATGGGCAATAACGAAACTCGAAAAGTTCCTGCTTGGTGCTCCCTTCACCATACAGACGGACCAACGTGCTGTAGCATCCTTGCGTCGATCGAATCATAAAAGCCAGAAACTCGCCAGATATTCAATCATCCTACAGCCATTTGAATTCTCCATTGAACATATTCCTGGCACTGAAAACATTGTCGCTGATGCGTTGTCACGTAATCCTATTGACGACGAATAATCAACATTAACATTCCTAAAACATATCAACTATAAATGAACTAACCTTGCCTTCAATTTAAACTTTATAAACACTATATGCATCACATAATTGAACTAAAAGACAATCAAGGTATACATAGTGTCATTGAAACTTCGTCTAACGTCCATACACGATATATGAATATTCGTTGAACAATCATGGAACAATATCTGACGACAAGTCGAACTTATTATCCTATATGCACTTAATTCTTGGATGCTGGGATAAATGACATTTCTTTCCAACGTAAACGTTTGAACATTTTTGCCTAAAAGAATTCATCAGGATCAAGACTACGGATGGATCGTCATATCCTATACTAATTAATTAGTTAACTTCTTAATTGAATTATTATCAATAAAATGAAATGTGAGAAAAAAATGAAATGAAAGAACAAAAAAAGAGAACGAAATATAAAAAGAAGAAATTATGAAAAGAGAAAATAAATCTCACACAAGTATTAGATTAATATTTTTTTTTTTTTTTTAATGTACCTATACATTATTTAGTTAGTTAAATTAGATAGTTATTATTCACTAACACTTAACACACACAATTAAGTTAAACTATATTCGAATTTCTTTCTATTTCTTCTCACTTATTTTGTTTTTCCTTCTCTCATAACATCGCGTTACATTAGAACCTTAATAATTTAACTTTTAATTTAATTAATTAATTTAATGTTAATTAGTCAAATTAATTCCTATATGACATACTAATACGACAGACCTTACTTTAATTTAATTCTATCATTCACTATTAACATTGGACATTTTATTTAGTTGATATACTAATATGTATAATTGATATATAATATGATTAATGTTAAGATGACTATGACAAATAGTTAGTTGACATGACCGCGACACGGTTCTACTCAGAACATCGTCGGCCATATGTCACAATTGTGTTAAATTTTTTGAAAAATTGTTAAGTCGGATAGATCTTGAAAAAAAATCTATCGATTTTTTTTCCCCCGGTGTACAGGGAATTGTTACGGTATATGATATTAACGCCGTCTGCTAAAGGTTATCAGACGTGCAATTGTAAAGGTTAAGGCATTTAATATATTGCGATAGATGTTTCAATTACTGAACGCTCCATACACGATCGATCATGACGTGTATAGCGTTGTTTAGGACACAGTCGGTAACTAAGAAACGCTACCCTTTGTTACTTGACCGCCAAGCTGAATAGCTGCGTTTTTTCTAACCTTCCAATTCAATGGCAGGATATAGCCATTTTATGTGCATTTTTGATGGATCAGGGTCAGTCCTAGAACTCTATATGAGAGGGAAAATATTGGAGGTTAGTATTTAACTAGAATCCTCAGAAGGATGAGAATAATCGTCAAATTCGTATGAATATATTCAGACTCGCAGTCTCACTGTCGGCAGGTAGCCATGTCTATCTGCTCGTGCATATAGCTGTGATGTTCTGACGACAATACTGCATTGTATCCTTAAACGGACATTGACACATAACCAGCAGTCTACGTTGTTGATTAATTTATGCATGACTTATATGAACTTATGCTCTACTCCTATTGAAATGATCATCCTATATGTACAACTGTGAATTAAATGTATGGACTCAATGAGATGACTTATCAAATCACTCGTATTCCAAGGTTCAAGTATTGTTTGGAAACTTCCACCCCCGCATTCGCTTAATCTTCCATCAAAGGCACGATACACTATCACTGAGTGAAAACCCTAACATATCAAAGAAAAAAACAATGGCCAGAAATTTATAAATTGTTTTATTCATATCACATGGAACATTGTTCAGAGCAAACCACCTCGCAACAATGGGGACCATGAGAAAATATTTACCATCATCCAAAAGGTGGCTCACAATTATTATTGGCCCAAGGCAAGATGGGACATTGAGAATTTTGTAGAAAGGTGTAGCATAGCACATGAGGGAACACCCACAAGTGGGAACATTGATCAGGACCTGGACACGCCAAGGGGCAAAATTAGGCCTGATAATAAAAAGAAATATAAATTTTTTAAAGTGGACCAAATGGAATGGGAAGATCCTTTTCACGGACAAGCTTCAATTAACTGTTTTACAATGGCCACTATGCGGAGAGTGCAAAAAGATGTCTTACCCCAGGATAAGCTGAAAATCCCTCAATCGGACTTAAACAAACTGGAGGAAGAAGATGTAGAGAGGAAATCTCTCATCAAGAATTCTAAGTGGGGAGACAGCCCCAAGAGAAAAATTGGTAGCGGTCGTTTTGTGAATGATAATTCTGGGAAGAAAACCATCACTATAGCGCTTCGAGTGGAAGAGACCATACCGGTGCATGGACAAAAAGGTCCACAAAATTAAAAGTCCATATGTAACGCTGTTAAGAACGTGGACTGATGAAAAGGCAGAGGAAAATATTACATCCTCATACCAATATGTGAATGAGCTGACCACTCGTTTAAAAACTGGCTGGGAACTTGCTAATGAAAATTTGAAACAAGCCAGGAAGAAACATGCTGCCTATTATAACAGGAAAGCTAAAGACAGAGATTTGGCTGTGGGAGAGAAGGTACTGCTTCTTCTGCCCGGTAGTCAGAATAAGTTACAAATTGGATGGCAAGGTCCATATACAGTTCTAGAGAAGGTGTCTAGAACTAATTATAAGATAGATAAGAAGGGGAAAGAAAAAATCTATCATGTGAATCTCCTGAAGAAATATTTCGAAAGAGAACATCAGGAAGAGACACACTTGTTGACCTTGTCCATCGCCATGGAGATGAAAAAGGAACCACTTTCATCATTTGAATATCCATTACACCCCTGTGAGACAGCGGCACAGGTGAAAATCAGTACACACTTAACGAAAGAGCAAAAGAAGAGAGTACAACAAGTTCTAGATACTCATACAGAGGTGTTAACAGACCGACCGGGGCATACAAACTTATTGGAATATGATATGAAACTGATAGACCCCACACCTGTATGTATGAAACCCTATTCGATTCCTTTTGCTAAGGAGAAAGCTTTGAAGAAAGAGATAGACTATTTGTTGAAGGAAGGAATTATTTCACACAGTGAATCTTCGTATAGTTCCGGTATTGTACTTTTAAGGAAACCTTCTGGAGAACATAGACTCTGTATAGATTACATGAGACTGAATACTATTACAGAAGGACAGGTGGATCCATTGCCGGATACAAATCAGTTGTTCGCCAGGCTAAATAAAGCTAAATATTTCTCAAAAGTGGATCTGAGTAAAGGATACTATCAGATTCCAGTAAAGCCTGAGGTTAGGCCATACCTAGCTTTTAGTACCTCAGAAGGACACTATGAGTTTAATAGATTGCCATTTGGATTGAAGAATGCGCTTAGTGTCTTCTCTAGAATGATGAGAAAATTATTGGACCCTCTGAATAATCCATGTATCACAAATTTCATGGATGATATCCTTATAGCAACAGAAACATTTGAGGAACACATTGACTCTCTGAACATGCTGTTTAATCGACTTAGAGAAGCGAATTTGACAGCCCGACCAACTAAATGTTGTGTTGGATGTAAAGAATTAGAGTTCCTGGGACACACAGTTCATCAGGGAAACATGACCCCTGACCCCAAGAATTTAGAGAAACTAAAGAAAGCCCCGAGACCACAAACCAAGAAAGACGGGAGATCCTTTGTCTCATTATGTGGTTTCTACCAAAAGTATATCAAAAATTTTAATTCCATATGTGCACCGTTAACTGATTTGACACGTAAGGGAAATCCAGATCGAATTACATGGACACCCCAATGTGAAATGGCTTACCAAGAATTGAAGGAAAAGCTCACAAGTAAACCCATTTTGAAATTACCTGACTTAAGTCAAGAATTCATTGTCAGGACTGATGCCAGTAATATTGGGTTAGGTGCAACTTTGCTACAGAAATCAGATGCATTGGATGGGGAATTAAGCCCAGTGGCATATGCTAGCAGAAAGTTGAATAAAGCTGAAACCAATTACTCAACTAGCGAAAAAGAATGTCTTGCAGTAATATGGGCGATAAAGAAATTCAATATTTATCTGTATGGGAAGGCATTTAAGTTGCAAACGGATCACAAACCCTTGTCGTTTCTAGCGCAGGCTAGACATGGAAATTCTAGATTACTCCGTTGGTCATTACTGATGCAGCCATATGAGTTTAGCATAGAGTATATAAGTGGAAAAACAAATCTGGGAGCGGATTTTTTAAGCCGCTATCCGTGTGATGAGAATCACCCTAAGCCCCAGGAATAATACTAAATTTCTCTATGTGTATATAGAATTATAGACTGACATATAACGTCTGTTTTAAGTGGGGAGAATTTGTCGTGTGAAATTCTTATCCACATATATAAATTAAAAAGTAAATGTAAAGCCTAACAAATAACTTCAATAAAAGGAAAGAAGAATGGTAAAGAACAGTGCTGTCACAATGACTGTACTCGAAATCCCCCTTGTTTTCTACTTCGTCTGCAAATTGTAACGTTTCACGTTGATAGTAAAAGCCTACTGAATCACTACACGCTTTCTTCAATAAAACGTGTACTGCCTTTCTAAGAAAAACCTTGAGATACGCAAGCTGACCTATATTAATATTCCATTCATGTCATTTTATACACTAACACGCGTCTCGCTATACAATTACTACCATCACGCGTGTAAGGCCTCAAGCACTAGCTTTTTTCAAATCGACAGTGGAAAAAAAAAACACTACCCATACGAGAGTTAGGTTTTAAAATCCTGAGAAATGCTTATTAGGAAACATGACATTATACTGGTTTACGTTTGAAAACTTTACAGTACCCAGACACCACATCGATCGAAGTGAACGGGAGGTAGAAGAAAATACATATTTTGAACGCAGCCCCTTAGCCCCATTAAATTTATATATTTGGGTTCCTTAGGACTTGCTGACAAAGAATATGTTAAACGTTACGCAAATAGTCTAGGAATTAATAAATTATAGCCAAAAGAAATAGTGAGGGTGTCAGACAACCCCAAAATCAGAATCGCTCAGTGGCAGATTTTGACACCACCATTGTACGGGAAATAGGTCCCCATGTTAAATCCTATTTGATTGGCGGAAAATAAATGTAAGGCTAAACACGATTAGTCGGGCTATAAATATTGATTCTTTGTTGTTAGGGAAACGTGAGTAGGAGTACTTTTTTTCAAACGCTTGTGTAAACATGGCTCGATTGGTTAGACCCGCCAATATATTCATTTAGAAGCGTTAGTTTAGCACCACATTTTCAAATAAACTTACTAAAGAACCAGTGCGTTGAGCGCCAGTGCATATTTTTCTAAATAAAAGCCTGGGACATCGGCAGATCGAAATTGTGCTATATTCATTGCCAGTCAACATAAATGTGTATTATTCCATGAATTGTGGTAAGCTTGATATATTCAATATCTTTTTAATGAAAATTGAATGTAAATTGATAATTTATGTCTGTATATGTGTGTGGTTCAGTAGCGAACATGAGGCAAAGCCTATATAGTGCTCCAACCTGAACAGAAGGTGTCGGAGGAAAGTAAAACTACATGGAATTGCCAAACAGTACACTGACACCTATCTTATTGACTAGAAAGAAATAATGCTGGAATTGCAGAGGCGTAGTAACCATTAGGGAGGAGTATACTGATGTCAATTGTTTCAGATGAAGATAGCAATTGGCCTACCGCTCTGAACTCAGTGTTTGTTATGTATTGTGTTCAGTCTGGAAATAGATTAAAAATTAGTTATGAAGTAGGAGGTACAACCTTCTTGTTTCAGGGACTGTGGTCCTAAAGTTATTGAGCAGCACCTGGTCGGAGCTTTGCTGAATCTAGAGGCTGACAGCATACTCCTGGGTCCAGATAGCGACTAGTGAGGTGTCTCCAGAACACAGGGGAGCAATCGAGCAGAGGAGTCTTTTCCTGCCGCCATCACGAAAGTTAAGCCTCTGTGGCCAGTGGAGCTCAACATTATGTGTCCCCTCAAAAATTGACAATTTAGTAAAAAAGAGGGACAATACCTTGTTTAAATTGACAGGAACTGTGAACTTTTTCCCCATACTATTTCCCAGATAAACAAACACTTGAAGTCATGATGACAAATAACAACATAGCTTGAAAAACAAAACCAGTATTACCTCATAGTACTACTACACACTGACACACATAGGATAATATTACTAAAATATGTCACTACAATGTTCATATTTATAAATTCTGTACATATAAATTGTGATTACATTTGAATGTGATTCCTGGTTCACTTTGTAGTTGAATCAGGATATATAATAGTGAAAGTACTTAATACATAAATATTTGAAACTTTACCAGTGACTCATTTAAGATAGTCTTATAGAGTGTTAAATGTGTGTGAGTGTCACAGTGTTGTCAAGTGTGGGGAAATAAACTAAATTGTTTATCTGTCTGTTGTTGTTGTGACTTACACTTCATCATTTACATAACCCTAGACATTCAACGTAGTCATCACAATATTCCAGAAAAATTCTGACTGAGGTATAAATGTGGTAGCAAGTAAGGTTATCTGTAAAACACTACACCTATTAGATACAGATACCTTCACAGCTGATCTCAGTCAGTACACTAAGTCCCCTATAAATATTTATAACATCCCACTTTACCACTGCCTGACTGGAGTCTGCTCTAGCGATTCGGTCTCCCTGAAACTGAGACCCTAAAAAAAACACCTTTAACTTCAAGCAACGACAAAATCAATCTTATGTTTTATAACCTAGTCATGCTCCGCTCCTTCCATTCTATCAATTATAGCATGTGCCCGCATAGGCTTAATATCTTTTGCACCCCCAGGTACCTGTCAGTAACTGTTCTGACAGCAACAATCTACTCCTCTTCTCCCAATCTCAACATACAGGAAACCTAACCTGTAGTTACAGTTAAATGAATATGCTTATTCATCTTACAACATTAAATGAATTTACATAAACAGATTACAGCATTGGACATTACACAAATAAATCGTATGTCCCCTTGGGGAAATATATTAGCATTCCACAAAATGAGTACATAGAAAAGGCAATGTTCTTGCTATAATAATACAGTTGTGGCTAAATCATAAGATATAATTATATCTATGCCTGGTGACTGCTTTCAGTGAAAGTTATAGACTAGAGTCTAGCTACACAAGTAAGCATAAAATAATTCTCCCTTGCCACTAAAAATATCTATCAAAAAGGAATAAGTGACTATCTCCTATAATCCAGAATTATTACCTGCATCTCACTATTCAGTTTTAAGTGAACAATCCACACCTGACATTATCTTACAGAAATGACAGTTAATTTAGCCTATTCTTAACCCATGATAAGCATCTGTGGACTGATTCTACGCCTAATATCTGTTATTGTAAGTTTAACATTTAACCCATGATAAACCGTAACAGTTTAAGCGCCACTTAATTAAGGCCGTAGGCAGTGTAATCTTATCCAGGTCGAGAAATGCATAATATTATGATCGCTAATGCGTTCTAAGGGGCAAAACCCGGAGACTGACCGCGATTGTTATCTCCCCCTGAAACAGATCAAACTCGTTACCCAGGCCTCAAAGAGTACTAGCCGCTCGTGATCAAACGTTTTAAAGCGACCAGAGAAATTCCCCTGTTCGGACGGACCAGGTGCGGCTTAGATAATATTATCGTTCGCTGACCGCTACAGGCCGAAACGTAACCAAACCTCGGGTGGGGTTTGAGAAGGTGAAAAAGTTTGGCCACGAAGGTAGAAAATGAAAGAAAAAGAAAATACAAAATGTCCAGGAAAACAGAACATTTAAAGGAGTAATCAAATTATGGACAAGATGGTAAAATAAATTATCGGTCACGTGACACTCATGCATATCCTCCTCTTGGTCGCCATGGACCACGTGACTGAGGGAGCAGTAGTTGTATTCTGTCTTTGTCTCATCTTAGACTCTCTAAAACTCATCATCGTCATCAATCATCATCAATCATCATCATCATCATCATCATCATCATCATCGTCATCATCATCATCATCATCATCATCATCAATCAGCGTCGTCATCATCATCATCATCATCATCATCATCATCATCATCAATCATCATCATCATGATCAATCATCATCATCAACAATTACCATCATCAATCATCATCAATCATTATCATCAATCATCATCATCAATCATCATCATCAGCTGCCATCATCATCTCCGCAACGAAGGTTGGCTGTAATGGATCTCCAACGTCTTCTGTCTCTTGTCTTGATGGTGCACTCTGATAGAATCTTTCCTGTCCATCTCTTGATGTTATCTTCCCACTTATAGCGTTGTCTTCCTCTTGTACGCTTGCCTTCAACTCTTCCTTCTGTTATGGGCTTCAGTAAGGTGTTATGTCTTTTAACATGGCCAAAATATTGTAGCTGTCTAATTTTGATCTGCTTCATTAATTTTCTATTCATACCTAGGTTTTCTAGGGTGTCATAACGTTTTTTTTTTGGTCTCTTTCCATGAAAAGCGCCCCATTTTTCTATATATCCACATCTCGAGAGCCTCAATTTTTTAAACCAACCGCCTGTTCACTGTCCATGTTTCTACACGCTAGAACTACACGGGACAATCATTCATGGATTTCAACACGCCGTGAAGCCCAAGCTTTCAAAAAATACACTACAAATCTTCCTGTCCTCTGACGTCTTTGTATGATTTGTTCATATGTTCTTTATCGCCTTCATGACTGTCTCCAGTTCGCTGCTAAAGATGATGTTTGGTCTTCCTCTAATTCAGTTATTCTAGAGACTCCAGTACAGGTACAGCCTTATTGCTATCAGCTGGTGTTCTCAATGTGTGTCATATCTAACGTGGGCACTTACTTTTTATCTCTTGTTCCACTGATATCTTTTAATTTCAGTCATCAGCTTCACCTTATCTTGTCATAGGGGTCAAAGTGGCTAAGAGGTATGTCATCCGCCTTGAATTCTAAAGATACTGGGTTCGATTCCCAGTAGAGGGAATATAATTTATGGAAATATTTTTCAGAACCAGTGGCTCTACTGATGTCACACCCCCCCCCCCCCCCCCCCTCGCCCCCCCTCCACCCCCCCCCCAGTATCCTGGGTAGTGAGGTCGGATGCTTAGCCTTCTCGGATAAGGTCGAAAGAATAGGAGGTCCCGTGTGCAAGTTTTGCACGTTAAAAATTCCTCGGCAGTTGGAAATCGTAAAGAGTAGGCCATAAGGAGCTGCAAATAAATAAACAAACAACACACAAAAGTATTTTATCAGGCACTCAGTGAGAAATAAAGAAGTAGAAGACCAGACAACAGAAAAACAACAGAAGTGATAGGCTAACCGGGATTCGAACCAGGACCTTCCGAACGGCACCCACCGCCTAGCCACGGGAGTGAATCGCCACTATCCACTCTACCAGCTAAGCATTACAAAAATAATGCTTCACCGACAGAGGTCTAGCACGACCCCCCACGTGACCCAAATATGTACCATATGACGACCCAGACTAATTATAGACGCAATCACTTCTGCAGTTTCACTATATAACAGTATAGGCCAGATTACACAAGACAAAGACCTTAATACTGTGTCTAGTAAATGATAGAAGAATGAGAATAAGTAAAGGACAGATTGTAGGTTTATTGGTTTATCCTCCCTTAGACAACACAAGGAGGATTTTAGCACAGTGTACAAACTCCGTAGCACCGCAATAAAGGAGCTGCCTTGGCAAAATAAAAATAAAAATTTGAAACCTACCTACCACAAAAATATTTATAGAATGTGTGATTTCTATATACACAAATTGGAATTCTCGCCGGTGCTACGGAGTTTGTACACTGTGCTAAAATCCTCCTTGTGTTATCTAAGGGAGGAGATCAGAGCACTGAAGGAGTTGTCCCTGTCCAGCTATGCTGTCACAATACCTCAAGCTCTGCACTGGTACGAAGCGACTATTATGTGGGTATGCATGGGACTAGCATTCTTATCACGTGAAACAAATTGTTACATAAACCACAACTAAAAGAGCATGTCAATTCTTTGACTCCGGAACAACGCTCAAAGCGTTGGCCAGATTTGACACCCGTGCCAAAACAACTCTCTGGGCGTTGTTTTTAGTCTAACAAGGGTACCAGGTACAGCGTTGGTTTTATACTCCATAAGTAGTAAATAAGAATAACAGAGATTATGATGAGATCCATAACGATGTAAAAATTATTTCTTTCTGTCTAATTGTATTGTGTATATTTCTATCCATTTTACAACTCGAAATCTTGTCGTTTAAATCTAACATAGAAAAATTATTGCTAGTTACTCACGTCTCATTCACTATACATAGATACAACTACGTTTTTAATCTTCAGTGTCCGGTCCGGTTGACCGAGTGGTTAGAGCACTGATCTCTTGCGGGAAAGGTGCGGGATTCGATTCGCGCTGCTGTCTACCTAACTGTAAATGGGTACTTAACTTTACTCGAGTTAGGGAAGGAAAAGACAGCAAAGGAAGGAAACTGGTCACCTCACGTGTCGATGCATGACCTAGCATAGTGACGTCTCTAACACTTCACTCCTCTACGGCTGTATCTGTTATAAGGCTACCTTGACCTTGACATAATTCGCATATGCACTTTAATTTAGATTTCTTACAGCGTCTCGTTAGATGTTGTTTCTGTCCATCAAATTATGTACCAGGCAGTCATTCAACTAATCCCCCCAAACCCTTCACGACTTTAAACAAATAAGGAGGGGAAACCCACGGCCTGTAAACAGTAAATAAATAAATAAATAATACACAATTGTAAGTTTCAGGCACTCTTGAGAGATAAAGAAGTAGAAGACTAGACAAAAGAAAAACAACAGAAGTTATATTTGATATAATACCAAACTTACCCTCTGTTCTGTACTATTCCCATGCTTCTATCATTTACTAGACACAGTATTAAGGTATTTGTCATGTGTAATCTGACCTATACTTTTGTGATGCCTAGTTGGCAGATAGGATAGTAACGATTCGCTCCCGTAGATAGGCGGCGGTGTCGTTCGGAAGGTCCTGGGTTCGATTCCCGGTAAGCCAATCACTTCTGTTGTTTTTCTGTTGTCTAGTTTTCTACTTCTTTATCTCTCACGAGTGCCGGAAACAAACCTTTGTGATATTTTTAATTTAATTATTTACTTCATGAATTTAGCAAACTCGTAGAAGGCATGTTGTTTATTTTTATTAAAATAAGTGTTAAGCCTTCGTTTGCGAATTGTGCCCATTTCAACCACGACACAAGAATCGTTGGTTATATTGGGGCGTATATCCAAATACAAAATACCTTGTGATCTAGTAATGGTTGCTCTTGTAGAAAACGGGCTCATAAGCACAGACAGACACACGGTAGGACATGTCCTCCAAGAATGTCGTCTCCACGAGGGGAACAGAGTGACAGCATGTCCTACAGCAGGCCATGTGAGGATGAAACAGTGTGGCGACGAGAAAAGTCTGAAACTAGCTCCAATTCTGAGAGAAATAAATATGGTTAGATGAGAGCAAATGAGGTGAAAAATGAAGATGTTTCGTCAGAGAACTGGATTCACCCACGAACAAGAAACGCATCAAAATATAACGGAGAAATAAGTATGTTGGGTTCTTTCTGTTACATGTCTTGTATAGGCTAGACTTATAATTCTCAAAATGGCTGTCTGATCTGTACAGGATCTATTGTGCCTGTGGTGGGTTTGATGTTATAAGTATTAGTTATGGTTATTATTTGTCTACAGAGTGAGGTCAAGCTATGTAGGTCCCTGATTATAATGATGGAACAATGATGTACTGTCAGAGTACCTAACGGCTACCACCCGGTGATCTCACTCTGCGAATATTTTACCTATTTATTTTATTTGACTAGTGTCTAGGGGAATGAATGTATGATGTGATGTTGATAACATACATACACAACTGTAACTTAAGATAAGAAACTCAAGTAAAACAATTGTTAACTTTCTTTGAAATTAATCTTTTGTACAATTTTATTCTCCTGCTCCTCAAATTCTTTTGGAACAGGAGTAAAATTCAAAACAATTAATAAAGGTAGTTTTATCTATCAATATGTATATACAGTTAATTAAATAGGCAGGACTTCTTGTCCATACTAAGAGTTTAATAAACAAATTCTTATAATGTATCCCTTTTCTGACTAACTGATATCTTATACTCTATCACTAGTAGGAGAGACTGATGTCATCATCATGTCACTCGAAATGTATTAATGAAATAAGTGTGGAGAATAATTTAGAATAATAAGCCATAAGCACAGACAACAGGGCTTAACTTCTGGTCTTGTAGAAATTGGAAGTCGTCCTGATGATACTGCCCACTCTTCTTCACAAGAGGGTCTCCTGGAGTAAATAAGTAACTCGCTGTAATTACTGCCCACTCTTCTACACAAGAGGGTCTCCTGGAGTAAATAAGTAACTCGCTGAAATTACTGCCCACTCTTCTACACAAGAGGGTCTCCTAGGAACATCTGATATCTGGTTGCGTCAAAACATACTCCAGACAGAATGCCTAGTGTTCAGCATCTCCAGTTATATTTCACAGGAAATTAGGTGATTCAACCCAGCAACAATGAAGTAATGCCTTCCTAAATATATTTTATAAATATATCTCCACCTTTAACAATTTACACATCATCAAACATTTCTAGTGATCAGCAACCATTGCTAATCCATAGCTTCAGTCTCTAACTTTATGTGACTGCATCACCCTCAGTAGGTATCTGCTCTTCAGTTAGGGATACAATCATCTTTTTGTTGCTTTCTGACTATTAATTTATTTTCTTTTTTAGAATGACATCATATGCTTTGTCCAAAAGTTTTTGGAACGCTGTGATCTGCAAAATATTGCCAGTAGCTTTCTGGTCTTACAAGTTAATTCAATGTTATATCAATTATCAAATACATTTTTTCTTTTAACTGCTTCCCCAATCTGCCTTAGGCAAGCATTTGCTCTATAGGCTGTCATATGCTTCCAAAATGGCTAAGTCGTACCACCTAAGATTTTTGTTATGCTACATAATTTTAATAAATCATTTCTTTCCGCAACATCAATGAAATAATACACAAGGAATAGATTGGCTAGCAATCTTAGGCACAAATTTAGATTGCCGTCGTGTCCAGACTGCAGAAATTTTTATTTCAATACTGCACTTCTGGTGTCAACCTTTCACTTGGTATTATATTTGATCAAATGGCGCTCTAAGATTGAACCCTATCACTATTATTAATCTACTTTCCCAATGGAAACTGTTCATCCGAAATTGACCCTCTTTTTTGAAAAACCCCACCTTGTGTTTTCAATACGTTTGCTTGTCTGATCCTACTATTACTATGTAGAAAAAAAAATGTTCGCGTGGCCAACACATCTGCAGTTTCTTTTTCCCTCCCTCTTTTCTAACTATGGGGGGTGTCCAATCAAATCGAGTCAAGAATATTTGACTGCAGCGGACAATTTTCAAAACTGAACCAGCGTGGGTTTTCGGTGTGTCTGCTAGTCTGTCTCACTTCTACAATATCTGGGTTATTTACGGAGCAATTTTAAATATTAAAACTGATTATTAAACTGCTTGTTGGCATCTATCATTCTATCTAAGTTTTATTTTCTTCTTTATCATCGTTTCAATTTTTGTAATTTTTCCTTTTTATTATCATGGGCTCTTTTCACTGTGCTAACATATCAGGGAAAGCAAGGTTCTAAGTCCCGATAATGTTATATGCTATTATTTTAAAGAACAATACTCTATAGTCAAAATATTTCTTTTATTTACTCTTGTTCGTTTTTATGAAAAAACACATATTCTTAGTTTCACTTTTGCCTCTTGCACAATGCAGTTGAGTTCAAATTTCCAAGTAGACGCTATTTTTTCTTTTTTTCCCATACACCACCGTTTTCCCTTCTCTCTAAGCACGCGACAGTTGTCTGTCAAACTTCCGTCTGAAGAAAAAAAATGAGAGAGGGCGGGCGGGTTAAGATTTTTCTATACTCAGTTGCTGTGTACCTTGGATACGATACAAGTGGCGTAGTTATTTATAGATTTTGGACAGTAGCTTTTTTTCTTTTTATTTTTCTCTCCTATACTCCTATACATTTCTGACACTAGTGATGCCTTGGCCGCTTGACAATACATTCTAACGTTACTTTTAAAATTTAGGGCGGAGCTACCAAAAGCTTGTATCTTAGGCAAATCGTCCATACTTTCAAATGCAGCGCGGATCGCTGACAAAAAGTGGTGGCGTTGCCCTATTCATATATTGTCCAATTTAAAATAACCATAGTAGCAGAATCTTTAGAATAATATTTTATACATAATTTGAGGAGGGGGGTTCAAACTGACTTTATCACAGTGCCTATAATCTACTTATTCATCTCTCAGTTGTCTGTCTTGTTTTAGTAGCTCCATTCAGTCATAACTGTCTATACGAATGCGCCCTTGCAGTGATATCCTTCATATATGTCTTTTTCCCTTGTGTTCCTTTCGGCGAGTTCATTTCGCTTCTGCTTGCTGTGAGAGCTTCTTTTCGCCAAATCTGAAGTGGCGCCATAGGGAGCATAGCCACGATGTGCGCTCGGCAGCTTCATCCTCCCAGGCTGCTGCATTTACGTCCAGTTCCTTCATGTCTCTCTTGCACTTATCTTTGAACCACAGCTTCTGTCGCCGGACTGTTCGTTTGCCATCTGCCAGTTGCCAGTAGAAAATATCTTTGGGGATGTGACCATCTTCCATGCGGCGGACATGGCCAAGCCAGTCTGGTATGCGCTGTCTAAGCAGTGTGTACATACTTTGAAGGCCAGTGCGTGACAGTACGTGTCTTTCTATGGACTCTTTTAATCTTTTAAAAATGATCATTTTTAATGTATGATGCTTATTTTTATAACTGTAATGATGAATTCTAAATATTTATTTGTTTCCTTTGCCTCCAGACCCAGAATTCATGCGTTAACCCACACAGATGGGTTGCTCTGCATCCTCGTCTGCAGCACTCAGCCACAGTGACGTCACTTCCACCAAGAAAGAGCCCTCACAAGTCATGGGTATATTCGTTAGTAAGGAAAAGAGCACAGCAGCACGAGCTAACAAAGTTTCTGTCTATAATAAAGGTAAGATGGCACAGGTCGGGACTTGTATAGTGATAGTAAAGTATACTATGTCTGATTGTATCATCAACATCATAACTATTCAGCTTCCCAAGGAGTATCTTCTTCTTCTTTGATCGTCAGCCGCCGAATGTCAGAGCAGTCAGTGGCCATCACGCGTAGTGGCGTCTTGTAGGGCAACAAAAAAATTGCTTCCACTTTTCTCGGTCGGTGGCCATCCTTTGTGCAGTGCCCCAGCTCTGGTTTATTCTTTGCATCTCGGCCTCCACAGATCTCCGCCAAGTTGTTTTTGTTCGGCCTCTCTTTCGCTTTCCTTCAGGAGTCCATAGCATAGCTGTTCTTGTGATGACATCAAGGTCTCGTCTGAGGACATAGCCACTCCAACTTCAGCGTCTGCCAGCTATGATGGCGTGCCTGTCCTTTTGGTTGCTCCGATAAGAAGTTCTTTTGTTGCTGATGGTATTCGGCCACAAGATTCCGAGAACTTTCTTTAGGAAGATTGTGTGTAAAGAGGACAATTTCGGCATTTTCTTCTCTGTTACTCTCCAGCATTCCGCACCACAGAGAAGCACAGAAAGTACACATCTCTCATATAATCTTAATTTGGTGTTTGTGCTGTACTGAGAGGACTTCCAGATGTTGCTTAGACTAGCAGAGGCTGTTCTCGCTTTATTCATTCTGCTGTTGATGTCTTTGCGTGTTCCGCCGATAAAGGGCATGCCTATCGTACTCTGGTCTTCACCTCAAAAGTTAGATTACTCTGTCCAACACTAAATGTAAAGTTAGCATTGAGGCTTTTTATGGTGGAAATAATGCCAAGGAGCACAGCCCTTCAATACATTCCAACTAAATTCCTCCGGCCTTTGCCATCCCTGAAGGTTTCTCTAAGCCTTCTGTGTTCCTTTAACGTATGTTTCTAGTTCTCTTCTTCAAGCGGTTTTCGGTTTCCCTCTTCTTCTTTTACCCTGGTGATTCCAGAATAAGGCTGTCTCGTAATGCTATCAGAACCATTCCTAGAAGTGTGTCCAATCCGCCGCCAGCATCCACTTCTCATCTCTTTTTTTTTCACTGGTACCTGTCTCGTTCTTATCAGCAGTTCCACTAAAAAAAGTCTGGGCTTATGGTTTACGACATTTTTCTTTCTTTCTAGGAACAATTCCAAATGTAGCACCTGGAATGTTCTTAGGCTAAACGAACAGCGGAGGATTGCTGAGCACAAAGATGTACATTCTAACAATATTAAGAATAAAAGTAATGTAATTAAAATATGTCTTCTACTTCTTCTTGGATCCTTAGTTCCTGATTGAAAAAGCAATCAGTGGCCATAACGCCTAGTGGCTTCTTGTTGGTCAGCAACAAACTGTCCCCATTTTGCTCGGTCGGTGATCATTCTTCGTGCCGTGCCCCAACTCTGGTTCATGCTTTGCATCTCAGCCTCCACTGTTCTCCGCCAGGTTCTCTTTGGTCTGCCTCTCTTTCGCCGTCCACCTGGGGTCAATAGCATAGCAGTTCTAGTGATGGTGTCAGGGTCCCTTCTGAGGACATGACGAACCCGTTCCAGCGTCTACCTGCAATGATGCCGTGCATGTCTACGTGACTGCACCGTGTAAGCGGTTCCTGGTTGGAGATGGTATTCGTCCAAAAAATCGAAGAATTTCCCTTAGGCTGGTTATGTGGAAAGGGAATAATTTGTGCAAATTAAGATATGTATTAACTCTTTAACTCTGCAATTATTTTCGACCCCTTGCCGTAATTTTAATTCACGATAGACTAAAATCAACGCTCAGAGAGTTGTTTTGGCACGTCTGTCAAATCTGACCAACGTTCTGAGCGTTGTTCCGGAGTCAAAGAGTTAATAGTAAAACGTTTCAGTCTTTGTTCGTGTGTGTCTAATGGGTTTTTGTGAGCCCATGTTGTTGTATTATTTCTGTAATATTGTCCACCCATTTGTCTCTTGATCTTCTCTGTCTTCTACCTTTAGATTTTCTACTGTTGTAGGCATATAGTTGCAATTTATTGGACTCCAGTTTTTAGAAGGTATCTGAACCAAATGTATTTCTGCCGTTCTTTAGTCTCTTTAGTCTACATTCTTGGTATTTCATGGAAGGGCAAGTGGCCAATATCGAGATGCGGTCATGCTCTAGCCTTCAGAGCATGTATACTCTGCTTGTTGGTGTTGTTGTTATTGATTCAGCGGCGCTTGAGCTCCTGCCCTTCGGCCCAATGCCATGTAGTGATATCTGCTTGTTTTGGCAGGTTGTTTTGTTTTTCCGTACAAGGTGTTCCACTTATCTGGCCTTGGAGGAAGGAGCATTTTCCTAACATCATCGAGTGCTGGGGAAACAGTTTCATGGGGGTAGGCACATAGCTGGCACTCTGGGGTATGTTGTGGTTGGATTATGTTCAAGTGATTGTTGAGTGGTATATTCTGTGTTCTGAGCCGAAAAATGGTACTCTGATCCCTCTTTGTAAGATGGCCGATTTTGTCATTAGGATCAGGACCGGCCATATGTCTGTAAACCTCTCTCACGATGTTTCCCATAGCCAACCTGTTCAGCTAAGTTGTTTGTTATTCGAATGAGTGATTTGACTGTTTGGAGAGTTGTTGCTGTGAGTGATTGGTCTTGTATGTTTCCCTTATTTGCTAATCTGTCTGCTCTGTCATTACCTGGTGTATCTAAGTGCCCAGGGATTCACTGCACAACTATTCTGATGACATAGGAAGTGATAAGTTGATCTGCATCCAAGATTAGTTTGGCTAATTCAGTTCTACAATGTCCACTGCCTTCCAAAGCCTGAAAGGCAAACATTGAGTCAGTAAAAATGACGACGTTTTGAGCCTTTGAGGGAAAGGCACCATTTACAGTCTTAAGATGGTATACTACTGTTTCCAGTGCAATGATTTAAGCTTTATAGCTGGAGCCAAACTCACTGCATGCATCAAACAGCTCGTTGGAGGATCCATCTGGATAACATATATAGACTCTGCACTCTGCTTTGATGTTGGCCTTAAATGCAGATCCGTCAGTATAGACATGCAACCATTCTTCAATGTAGGTATCAATGGTTCGCTGTGCTGCCCTCATAAGACTGACTGGGTCGGAGTGTTTGGTTGTTCCATCTACTAATTGTATTAGTACTTCTGGTATTTTTAAGCGGGAATGTGGTGGTAAATTCTTTTACTACTTTATGTATATCTTATCTTATTTCTGGGAGATGGTATCTATCTTGAATTTCATGGACAATGGTATACTCTGCTTAAAACAGCGCAGATTACGCAGGTTTTGCCATGTTCGCCGCATGGTTGATGGTCGCATCTCCAAGATGTTTTCCACTGATAGAAGATTGAACAAGAACAACCAGGTGACCACAGCTAAGGTTCGAAAAAAGCATGCAAGAGACAAATGTAAGCACCGGACATAAACCCCTTCTCCAAGGAGGACGAAGATGCCGATCACACCAAGTAGAGACGCACCCTCAGGCGCCGTCTCTGACAGGGTGAAAAAGAGCTCTTACTTGTTGCAAGAGAAAAGACTACGTCCTAATGAAAACCGCGCAAAACGCAGCTACGGGTAATAACTTCAAGGACGCATTATCTCACATAATCAGTTATAACTGGGGGAGGCTACTTCTACTTCTATATAATTGATGCGTGGTGTTGTTCTGACAAAATTTCTGTTGACATTATGTCTCTGTCACTCCGGAGTGCAATCGTAGCATTTCGTCTCACACGATGCAATTTGCCTCTCTGTACTTCAGGAAGGGATCGTGTTTAGCACTGATACCAGCAAATAGCTCGGACAAAATACAGATGAAGAGCGGACCACAACGGCAGCATGTGAAGGAAAAGGGATGATAAAGACGATGGATAATAAATGGGGTTTCCCAAACGTCCTTGTTAAGTTCCTGGGAGTTTATGAAGAGACAACGAAAGAATATGACTACTCCATACTCAAGCATGTGGTATAAGGCGACCAATGAGAGGTTGTGTAATAGGACTGGCTGCGTCATCACGTTGCGACGGCGAGTGACGGGTCACGGCGCCACTTAGAGATGTGTCACCGTTGCCACTGTAATTCTCGGCACCACTTAGAGATGTATGGCCGGGCTATTAGGACTCTTGGTTTATAGTCACTTGGTGTCTGATTGCAGACCTAATGATGTCATTCAAATTTAGATTTCGTTTTATTTATCTTCCAAGTTAAGTTTGTCTCTATACTGGCCAACTCCGCCAGAGGTGGTGATTTCTTGGATGAACACTTGTGTTAGCAGGCTCGTTCGTATCCTTCTATGTTGTTTTTATAAGTGACATGTCATAAAGTGGTAGAATAATCTACAATGCAACAAGTTCAGCAACATGTAGAGACGAAATCAGATTCCAGCAGCTCAGTTAAAACTTTTATTAACGTGAAACCTGAACAAACATGTCAAGGCAATTTACAAAATGAATCAGTTGGGTTCAGCAAAAGTTGTATCCTTATATATTACAAGTTGTCCATGTCTGACTTCAACAACTTGTGGCTCATATATTTCTCGATAATGTACTGTCTTCTTAATATTCTCCGAGAGCTCCTTAGGCGTAATGGTTAGCAGTGCCTCTACCTCTTGATGTAGATTATCTAGTTGCGAATCAACTAGTACTACTTGCTTAGACATGTGATTTTCTTTACAGACGTTCCCTGAAATAGTTATCAAGCTAATTCGAAAGTGTACTTACACTGTAATACACTTGAGAATGCATAATCGCAATTCTCTCACTAATGTAGAAATTGCTGTTTGCTTCAAAAATACTGTACTGATGTCAGTAGGAAATAACCTTGAGTGTAGGAGCCGGACATTTGTGTTACATATATCTGGGAGACCAACGGGCTGATCACCCGTTTGCCAGTCACTTCGATTACGGAAACAACAGCAGATGGATTGATTTGCCATTGCCCTAAAGACGCCAATAGGCGTGATGGGAAACAATGGCAAAGAAAACCTATCTGCTGTTGCCCTAAGACGCCACTAGGCGTAATGGCCACTGACTGCTTTGACGGTCGGTGGCTAAGGACGGAAGAAGAAGAAGAAGAATATCTGGGAGCGCCAGGTTGCCACGACACCAGAATATAAAACACGTCCACGTGCTAAGGCTCTCTTCATACAACTGATTTCTAGTTTACAATATTTTGTTAACCAAAGTGGTGTGTGATCTCGCCACCTTTTGATTGGTTATCTTAATAATTTATGATTTATTTCATTGGGCTTAGCTTCGCTGTTCCATAGACAATCTTGGCTATTCCCATTTACGTCACTATTTTGCTATGGCTATTCCCGCCTTAGGAAGCGTTGGGCTGCCAACTTGAACTAGCTTAAGTTTGTCTTATTTTATAATAGCGTAACTTACACTTTTATTTGATGAAGTGTCGTAACTGTTTTTCCAATTCTACGTTATATTAATAGCACTGATAATGCTAGCGTAGGCCATCCGGTTACAACGTAAAACAATTGCCACAAGAGCATGTGACTGCTTAATGCAGGCTTCTTGCATGGGGGACCAGCTGCGGTGGGGACTCTATGTGCCATAAGGAGTTGAAAGGAAAACTGTGTTACAAGAACTTTGATGTCGTGCGGAACTAACATAGAAAAGTATAGATTAAAAAATAATATGGTAGGGAATCAATTTTACAAATTAACGTATACAGAAAATTAACGTAAACAAATAAACATATACAGTACATAGAAAAGTCCTGCCTATAATGGTTTTAAATTATATTCTACATTTATTGCATATATTCCCATTTCTATATTACACATTCAGTGCAGGTATTCATATTTCAATATTCTATATTTATTGCAGGTATTTATACTTCAATACTCTACATTTACTGCAGGTATTCATACTTCAATATTCTACATTTATTGCAGGTATTCATATGTAAATATTCTACATGTATTGCAGGTATTCACATTTCAATATTCTGCATTTCTTGCAGGTATTCATACTTCAATATTCTACATTTATTGCAGGTATTCATATGTAAATATTCTACATGTATTGCAGGTATTCATACTTCAATATTCTACATTTATTGCATGCATTCATATGTAAATATTCTACATTTATTGCAGGTATTCATACTTCAATATTCTACATTTATTGCAGGTAATCACACTTCAATATTCTACATTTTTGCAGGTATTCACACTTCAATATTCTACATTTATTACAGGTATTCACACGTCAACATTCTACATTTATAGTAGTTTTCATACTTCAATATTCTACATCAGAGGTGGCCAAAATACGGCCCGCGGGCCAGATCCGGCCCGCCAACCAGTTTTGACCGGCCCGCCAACCTGTTTTGGCCGGCCTCTTATTGTTGATTGAAAATTACTGTATCCTCCGACCACTGTGCTAAAAAAAAATATTACAAAATAGCACGCACAGGCACCAGAAACAAAACCAAAAAGACCCAAAATGTACGATTAACATCTCCCCACCTCCCACAACACCACCAA
Source organism: Oreohelix idahoensis (assembly GCA_024509875.1). Classification (NCBI taxonomy): domain Eukaryota; kingdom Metazoa; phylum Mollusca; class Gastropoda; order Stylommatophora; family Oreohelicidae; genus Oreohelix; species Oreohelix idahoensis. The sequence continues at coordinate 169,310 of JAMPIV010022079.1, forward strand.
CTCGCTCGCTCTCTCTCTCTCTCTCTCTCTCTTTCTCTTTCTCTCTATCATACCAATTGAGCTCTACTGAAAGCAATGACAAATTTTTTCTGCGGTCGAAAGTCTCTGAGATCCAATGATGTTGCTTTGTCTTTAGCATCGGTATGGGAAAGTGATCGTGGGAGTGGGGGTAGATGGTAGGTACATTTCTATAGGAAGGAGTTGAGGTGCACAGTTGGTCTTATGAAGTGTGTTAAGTATAAATCAGCCAGTGACACTTCTGGGCTTTTAGCTGTTGTGCATGTTTTCATGTATAAGAGAAAGCTTGTGATTGAACAACTCAAGAAAAAACTGAATCCGCAAAAGAGTATATTTAGTCATGTAAATAAGATTCAGGAATCATCGCTCATGGCGTCCTATGTGATTAGTTATGAGCTTGCAAAAGCAAAAAAAGCCGTTTATTAATGGAGAGTTTGTGAAAAAGTGTGCAGTTCAAATGGCAGAAGCGTTCAATGAAGAAAAAGTAGTAAAAGAATTTCAAAATGTACCTCTTTCAAAACAAACCGTAGCTAGGAGAACAGAAGATATTAGTTTGCATTTGTCCCAGAACTTGAAATCTTTAATTGAAAATTGTCCATACTTTGCACTGGCGATTGATGAAAGTACAGACATCACAGACACTAGCCAGCTTCTTATCTTTGTTAAAGTGATCCAGGAAGACTTTATTGTTTCTGAAGAATTACTGAAAGTTTGCTCTTTGCATGGTACAAGTAAAGGGGATGACATTTTCTGCAGTTCAAAATGCCATGGAAGAATATGGTGGGTTTGAAAAATTGTCTCCTGTGTGTACCGATGGTTGCAAGGCTATGGTTGGGAAAAATACTGGTTTTGTTGGACTTTTGAAGCAAAATAAAATTGACGTGCCTACATTACATTGCATAGTTCACCAAGAGGCCCTTTGTGCAAAATCCATAAACCTAAATGACACTATGGCTACTGTAGTGAAAATAACGAATTTGATCAGAGGAGGACACAGCTCTCTAACTCACAGGAAGTTCCTTGCATTTTTAGAAGAAGGGGATTCTGTTTACGGTGATCTGCTTCATGCTGAGGTGAGATGGCTTAGTCGAGGAAAATGTTTAATAAGATTTTGTGAACTGAAGGATGAAATATTTGACTTCCTGCGAGACAACTTACCATGTTCAATTGATCTTCAAAATAAACTCAAAGATATTCATTTCATTCAGCACTTGGCATTTCTCACAGATATAACACAACATTTGAATGTACTGAATTTGCAGTTACAAGGAAAAAGGATCCCGTTACACGCCCATTGAGGCATATTGGGAATATGGTGTTAGGCCCATATTTTCTTGACCATCGGCACACTAAGGGTGATGTGGTCAGCATCACGCCGGCCGCCTTAACCTTCCCAGAGTTGCTCTGGTACCCATTTGGGGCTGGGTCGACCCAGGATCCGTTTGTGGCCTTAAAAAATCTCACCTCATCTGGGGATCGAACCATAGACCACTGCGCTAGGAAGCCAGTGCACTAACCACTATGCTACCGCGGCTCCTAAGGAAAAAGGCAAACAATTTTGCAAATGGTGGGCTATGTTGGTGGCTTCAAAAAGAAACTGAGCCTATTTAGTATGTCTTTGCAAAAGAATGACCTGTTTCATTTTCCTTGTTGTAAAAGCTGTCTGAGAAAGAGAGTGTTAACTTCAGGAGGTAACAGATGACATTGAACAGTTGATTTCTGAGTTTGATCGTCGATTTCAAGATTTTGAGATGTTTCGTCCACAAATGGAACTTTTTAACAACCTATTCAAGTGCACAGTGGAGTCTCAGCCAGCAGAACTACAATTACAGTTATGTGAACTCCAATGTGACCCATTCATCAACACAACAGAAGCAACTGGAGCTGATTTGTGGAAATTACTACCAAGGAACGTTACCCACTTCTGAGAAAATGGGCCCTAAAAGTGTGCTCTATATTTGGTAGCACATATCTTTGTGAGACAACATTTTCTGCCATGAAGCTTATCAAATCCAAGACCAGAAACAGATTAACTGACTCTGTATTATCCCATGTTCTCAGAATTGCTACGTCACAAATGGAAGTAGACTTCAAATCACTGGTGAAAAGTTTTGATAAGCTACACTCTTCACAATGAAATAACACACAAATATATGTTTGAAATAAATAATTACATGTCGTATTACAAATTACAAAACAAATTAAAACAACAGATTCATTATTTTTTTTTTTTTTTACAGTAATGTCAGTCCGAAGACTGTTATACATGTCTTGGCAGATGTGCAGTACAGTAGTTTGCCGTTGCTTTCTGTACGTGGTTCATTATATATGTAAAACTAAATCTCAGAACGTTATTTTTTAAGGATTTTATAGATTTGGCCCTCTGGTGCTACCCTTTACTATAATCTGGCTCTCGGCCAACCTTAGCTTGGCCACCACTGTTCTACATCTATTGCAGGTATTCATCAGGTATTCACACTTCGATATTACACATTTATTTCAGGTATTCACATTTCAATATTCTACATTTATTGCAGGTATTCACACTTCAATATTGCACATTTATTGCAGGTATTCACATTTAAATATTTTACATTTATTGCAGGGATTCACATTTCAACATTCTACATTTATTGCAGGTATTCACATTTCAACAAATATGTCCAGTGAACATGCTGTGTCTTCCAAGAACGTTCCCAAGGAAAGAATGTCACGGCTTGACAAGAAAGATGATGTTGGTGGCAGCAACGTTCTGCAGTCCAGGTAAGAACAGCAGGTGGAGAATTTTCAGAATACATATACTGAATTTTGGTAGTCCTTGACCAGGTAGCCCTTTTTCTGAGATACTCAAGGCAAAAGTAGCAGTGCTAGAAACGAAAAACGCTAGGAGAAGAGAACTGGAGACAGAAATGAACTTTATGAAGAAGACATGGAAAGACCTGGAGCTGTTGGGAACGGACAGGACGACTTGGTCTTCTTTGTCTTTCTTTGCATTGAAATAGGTTCAATCCTCTTCCCAAACAGTTAAGGGACCTCACAACGTGTAGAATTGAAGGATTAAAATGGTAGGACAAGTACACTAATGTAGAACTGATGACAAGAACCAGACAAGTGCCAGGGAAACGAGAGATGAGAAGAACCAGACAAGTGCCAGAGAAACGAGAGATGAGAAGAACCAGACAAGTGCCAGGGAAACGAGAGATGAGAAGAACCAGACAAGTGCCAGGGAAACGAGAGATGACAAGAACCAGACAAGTGCCAGGGAAACGAGAGATAAGAAGAACCAGACAAGTGCCAGTGAAACGAGAGATGACAAGAACCAGACAAGTGCCAGGGAAACGAGAGATGACAAGAACCAGACAAGTGCCAGGGAAACGAGAGATGACAAGAACCAGACAAGTGCCAGTGAAACGAGAGATGACAAGAACCAGACAAGTGCCAAGGAAACGAGAGATGAGTAGAAGACGATGGCGATGGTAAAGACACACACTGAGAAAATCTGTGGATAGCTTTACAAAGCAGTCCTTGTTCTGGAATCCCCATGGTAAGAGAGGCAGTGGCGGACCAAGAAAAATACGGAGAAGAGAATTGGAGACAGAAGTTAAAATGATGAGGAAAACGTGGAAAGAGCTTGAGCTGATGACACGTGACAGGAGGACTTGGCATGCATTTAAAGAATTGTATGCTCATTGGGGACCTAAAGGGTATTGATTGATTGACAATGTGTAATGCCTCGGGCCTCAATTGATTTCTTGTAGGGCCTGGAAGGAAGTTAGACATCAATGGTATAAAGAACACCTCTACACCTCAGGGGAGAAGAGTAACGACTAAGTAGTAAGGGTATAAAGAACACCTCTACACCTCAGGGCAGAAAAGTAACGACTACGTAAGTAGTAAGGGTATAAAGAACAAATGGAATTACCTTGAATGAATAACACAAGACAGGAAGGCTTGGCATGTAATTGTTGATGTCATGTGCTCGTTTGGAAGCTAATATATAATGGAAGGATATACTTTGAAACGGGAATTCAATGGTATATATTTAATTGCTTTAATTCAATATGAAATAAATGACCAGAGTACGTCCAACATTTTACTGTTAACATTTTATATAGTTGATTTGTCTTCATTTCTCAGACCCAGCTCCCTCATATCTATCTACATTCCGTAAATAAACAGCGTTAACACCCCAATCCACTACACCGCTTATTTGGTACTGCACTTTGCTCTGCAATCATCTCTTTTGCTTTTCTGTTAGTCTCAGTTCGTTTAAAGTAACTGGTTCATCTGATTTCTTTAATCTCAAGATACTGACAATCCATGAATTATATACAACTAGTGATGTATTTTCTGTATTTGTATGTATTATGTATTCATTGGTAATTGTTAGTGTTGGTCAGAATCGATATCATTGCACTCCGGGCAAACCCATAGGTGCTCAGTCTCCCTCGGCAAACGTCGAAGGGTATGATGAATGCTAATTTTCCCTGTTGCGTGTTGGTTGTATATAAGACGGATGCATCCTCTCATACGTTCATCCCTGCTAGTCTAACGCCTAATGCCAAACTCCAGCAATCTTAACCTTGATTCAACGATTGCAGTGTCATTCTCTGATAGGCGATCATTAATTGTGTTCAGTATCTCTCCTTTGTCCATATCCGATGCACCTACTATAGGTGCTCTTTCATAAAATAGTCTATCAGCTCTTTCATTACCACGTACCCTTGTGTTACAAGTTATTTTCGACCACTGTTGTTTTTGTGAGGAGCTAGCTATGATAGGCTCTAATAAATGTTACTTTGTACAGAATTACACCGTAAGAGGATATGATGTCATAGCGATTATTGGTTTTTGGTCAGAAGTATGAATAATTTAGTAGAAGTGTGCAAATCGTCTGCTAGGGACTTCTCCTGTGTGTTTGATGGTGTGAGGACGCGTCTTTCAGATGCTCCAAATATTGAATTGTGTCCATACTAGTTATTCTTCTATGGCCTCAACAGTCTTCTGTGAGATGTCCATTTGATTTGTGAATAAACAGGAAGTATTTATAAGATATATTTGAGTGTTGGTGTTGCAATAAAGAAGTCGAAATGAGACGACAGTGTTTCTGGACTTAGACGGACTGTCTAGCCAGTATTTGACATTCTAGAGACGGTGCAGTTATAAAATTGGATTGTTATATGAGGAGCTAATGTATGGCGTCCAGAAATAAATGATGTATTCGTGGAATATGGAACAGTTCTTGGGATTTGTAAAAAGGCCCGTCTTGTTGTCTGTTTGTTCCTAGTAGATGTGAATTTGGCCAACGTTCAATACTCACAAGTATAAGAGATCGCAACACCTTGCATGACCAGGAAAGTAGATCCACACCAAGCTTCGATGAACATGTTGCATTCATGCGTAATCATCCATTTTGGATCATTGCAATAATATCTTGAAATGGACCATGCATTTGTTTCCGTTATCCTTTTGTTTCCTATTTTAAATCTCTTCTACATAGCTGTGGTAAAGTGGGATGATATAAATATTTATAGGGGACTTAGTGTACTGACTGAGATCAGCTGTGAAGGTATCTGTATCTAATAAGTGTGGTGTATTACAGATGACCTTACTTTGCTACCACATTTAGACCTCAGTCAGACTTATTCTGGAATATTGTGATGACTACGTTGAATGTCTAGGGTTATGATAGTGATGAAGTGTATGTTTACAACAACCAACAGACAGATAAACAATTTAATTTAATCCACAATACTTTACAACACTGTGACACTCACATACATAGAACACTCTATAAGACTATCTTAATAAGTCAAGTGTTAACTTTTAAAATATGTATTAATTCCTTTCAACAATAGATATCCTGATTCAACTACAAAGTGAATCAGGAATCACAATCAAATGTAATCACAAGTTGTATGTACACAATTTATAGATAGGATCTTTGTATTGACATATATTATTATTACAATATGTGTGTAAGTAGTGATGTAGTACTGTCGTAGATTTTTGATAGGAAATTAAGACTTTGGTTGGTCCCTTCTGAATAGATAGAATCAGTGATAGCTGCGGTGAGAGTTAATACAAAAATAGATCTTTCCACGAGTGCAGTGGTAGCGAATCAATAGAACGGTCCCCTGGAAAAAGACAAGATTCTTCTCTCTCTCTCTCAGGCCTATCTTCTACGACACTTATGTAAGAGTCGGACAGACTATTGACAACATATGCTAATATGTAATGAACATACCACTCACGTGCACACACACCAGTGACAACAGGTAGACACACAGACGTGGGAAGACTATCAAAATGATTACATATATATATATTCTGAACGAGCTGACCAACACGCTGTTTTTAGTTTCAAAGGGAAGTTTTTATTTATCAGCTAAAAATTTCCTCACAGCACATAAAATTCATCAAGAAAAAGAAATTAAACATATACACGTGGTCAAAACAATAATCAATGAAATTGCTACAAGAAATGATAGACCCCAATATGATCTCATCCCCTCAAGGTAAGCCCACAGTCCCGTTATGAGTAAAGTGAAAGCCAGGAGATTCAATGATACATATGAGTTTGTCTAATAATTTTTCTTTCTTTCCTCGTAAACAAATATGAACCGACTTAGATGTAGTAGTTTTTAACCTGAGGGAAGTCAAAAAAATATTCTTGCATTGACAACAAGTTTCATAAATGGAATTACAAACATGGGTGAAATTCACATACCTCACACCGTCTACTTTCACTCGGTTCTTTCATCGGGGCCCTGTACTAATTACATACGTGATGTAGCTTGCCGTCTGGCGCAACCTTGGTAACATTCACACCCTTTGTCTGTTCTGTCGTTCACTGAAGCGGATCCCGGCTCTACAGAGTGGTTTGCTGGTTTTGGTTTTTCTCAGAAATTTCTCCGGGGAGCATCAGCTTCAGGCGTCAGCTATTTCAGACTAAAGTTAGTGTATCTTGACTCACGAAGTAAGAATTAGGGTTAAGCGAGCACACAATGTCAGAACACGAGGTTTCCCTAAATTAGGAAAATGACCGGTGGACAGCTTCTCTCAACAGATAATCAGGGTTCACCACACATTTGGTCAAAAAGATGTCGGAAAGTTTAATGCTATGAATAATGTTACTTGCCACAAGGGCTGTACTTTAGAATATCGTTTCTGGAAGGACTAATTCAGGCACCCTGGGCCCGTTATTTCAGTTCACGTTAAAGTACTTGAAAAGCTTACGACCAAGTCTTTAAGGGAAAAGTTTTTTTTTTTTAGTCTTCACAGGATAGGTTCATCAGTACGTAACGCTGGTATTGTTAGGTTACCACAGAAATCTCTCAAACACAGAATTCCTAAGAACTAAACCACTTCGATCAAACTAAAGGCCATCTCTTTTAACAGAGATTTTTAGAAATCGAACGAGGCTTGTTCTAGTCTTGACTGCGAAGTTACTGAGTGATAATGAAATCTAGCTCATTCTAGTATATATGAAAACCCAGACAAAGAGATGAACGTTTATTTCGCAAAAACGAAATAATCTCCCCTTTCTCATAACAACTACGTAACTAGAAGAGGCTGTCGTAAACTGCCACTTTCTGCGTGTCAGTTGCGAAATCTCAGACAACCTATCTCCAATGCAGGGCAGTTTTCACACTACAGCTGACCATGGCCCACAGTGAGCGCCGTGTCAGTTTGGGATTTTTCAGACAAATGTCTGAATACTGACCGGTGCAGATGTAAAGTATCACACCTCACCGGGACTTATGCCGAGAAGAAGCTCGCGCGCTCGGTGAGAATGTAGACGATTGTCTACGTCCTATGTTCAGCGAACCGACTTATCACGCCTTCTGACGCCCTGCAGCCCTGACATCTACGTAATATCGTCCTAGCGCGATTCTCAGTTTTGAGAAAGAAACAGGTAAAGTTTAAAAATACTGAAGAAAATATTTTTCGCAACCGAGTGATGCGAAAAATACAGGAAAAACAAGTATGGAAAGAATATAAATGAAAGGATTAGGGTGAGAGAATAGGAAGAAGATGTAGGTAATTTAATGACATAAAGACCTACGTGACAGGACGTCCCCCCTTAAGATATGGAAGCACTCCATGTCTACGTTATGGAATTAAATTTCCTATAACCGTAGCTTCGGGGTGTCTGTCTTCTTCCCTCTCATCTTCCCCCTCCATCTCTCCAATTCCTACTCAAGTTTCCTTCCTCTGGAATGTCTCCCATGCGCGCTTGAAAGAGCGTCGCCGCTTCTGACATTTTTGAAAGATTTCCTGTGTGTGCAGTGGAGTTTCCCTGCCACTATCGTCCTCTTCGTCAGTTTTGGCGATCGCCAGGAGATGGTCGGAGGTTGGCACTGGTCTTTCCAAGTATCTCTTTAAGAGATTTAAATGGAAAACCTTCTCCTTTCCTTGAATAGAGATCTGGTAGTTAGCCTTAGAAATCTTTTTCAGGACAGTAAACGGCCCTTGCCATCCGATCTTCAGTTGGTTGTTCTCGGTAGGGAGTAACACCAAAACTTTCTCTCCTGCTTCCAGTTCTTTCTCTTTCGCGACTTTCCTGTATCGGTTAGCGTGCTTTGTGCGTGCTCGCTTAAAGTTAGTCGTTGCTAGGTCCCACCCTAGTTTCAACCTTTTCTTTAAAACCGACACATATTTACTGGCTGAGACAACTGTCTCATCCGCCTTCTCGTCTGTCAGAGACAGAAGTAAGGCTTCAAGCGGGCCCTTAATGGGTCTGCCGAAAAAGAGTGTAGCTGGCGGAAATCCTGTGGAAGTATGAGGAGATTCTCTGTAGCCAAATAATGCTGCAGGAATACAGAGATCCCAATCTTCAGGTTTCACTTGTGCCAGCTTACTTAGCATCATGGTGAGGTTTCCATTAGCACGTTCCACGAGCCCATTTCCGGCCGGAGTATATGGCTTAGTGTGGATGTGCTGGGTCCTCAAGATCTTAACGATCTCATCCATCAACAGGTTTCGGTATGGAGATCCATTATCCGTCAACACTTGCTGAGGGAATCCCAACCGAGTGAAAATCTGCACGAGGGCTTCTGCGACATGCTTGGCATCTGCGCATGTTAGCGGGATAGCTTCTGCCCATAAAGTGCATGTATCGACTAAGGTCAGGATGAACCTGTTCCTTCTGTTAGTCCTTTCGAAAGGCCATAAAATGTCGATCACAACCCGTTCGAATGGTGTTCCCATTATTGGCATTTCACCCATGTGGACTGGGGGTGTCCGTTGCTTGGGTGGTACACGTTGGCACTGGGCACAGGATTTGACGTACCTGATAATATCAGTGTTTACTCCTGGCCACCAATAATGAGTGGTTATCCGTTGGTTTGTGGCGTTCTGTCCCATATGTCCGCTGAAGGGAAGAGAGTGCCCCATTTCTAGGATTTGGCTTCTGTACTGTTTCGGTACTAGGAGCTGGTTGTAACCTTGGTCAGGCTTGCCTGTTCTCCGATAAAGTACGCCATCCTCAGAAAAAATGTCCCCGTGCTGTTTGGGTTCCTTAGCAATGGGCAGTTTCCTAAAGCAGGGTGCCAAGGTAGGGTCCTTGTATTGCGCTTCTTTAAGTTCCATGGGTAACAAATTAGGCGCAGGCTCCCGTTCCTTCTTGGTTTGCCCTCTTGTAGTTACTGCTGCCACAATCGGCTCTTCCGGTTTCCCAATACACACGTATCTCCCGCCAAGTATGACTGGGTAGATGGGATCATCCATAACAGCCGCTTTGATCACACCTCTGACAAAGTCAGAGTGTATCTCCACCAATGCGATGGGAAGCGCTGTAGGTGCATCACTCTTACGAACTCCACAAAGTTTGACGGTCTCTCCTGTCTCTTGACCGGGTTTAACCAGCTTTCTGGCAACAATGCAATCGTAAGAAAGCCCCGTGTCAAATAAGCAAGAAGTTTGAGAACCGTTCAAAGTAACAGTACCTCGCGTTGAGGGTCTATCCCCAACAGGTTGGGAATCACTGTCAACAATTCCGCCTTGCGAGACTGTCAATAAGCATCCGATGCGTTTCGGCTCGGTGTGCTCGGTCTGATCATATGTCCCGTGCTCAGGGGTTCTCCCTTTGCCACCTTGACCTTTCTGGCCACGCTGCCATGAAGGACGGTCGGGTTGATCAGACTGTTTGGGGTGGTTGGGGTACTTGTTTTTGTAGAACTTGGATTTTTCAGGAGGGGGGTTTTGAGGTCCAGTTTCTCTGTGGTTAAACTGATTTGAAGCATTAGAAGCCTGAGAAGCTTGGTCAAGATTATTTTTCCGAAAATGCTCTTCTGTCGGTTTTCGTTTTGTGGCCGGTAGTTCAGCCAGCGCATTATGGTAACGCTCAGACTTCTCTAAGATGTCTTCAAGCTTTTCTGCACCTTGCTCAGCCAAAAATCGCCGGGTGTCCGCAGACAAAGTGTTCTTTATTTGTTCTGTTAGAACAAATTCCTCAAGACCTTCATAGGTAGAGGGGAGCTGTGAAAGCTCAAGGCACTTTGTTAGGTATCCCTTTAGACGGGAAGAGAACTGCTGGAAAGTTTCCGAGCTGTCTTTCCTGCTGTTTCGGAAGAGTTGCAAAAATTTGCGAGCATTCATTTCGAAACGCTCGAGCAAAGCTTTCTTCAACACATCATAGTTGTCTTGTTGGCTGCTTTCCAGTTTGGCGTAGTACTAGCAGGATCAGTTAAGGAAGAATGCGGAGAAGACTCTCCGTTGCTGGAGGTAGAGGCAGCACCACGACTTTGGACTTCTAGAGTTTTAAGAGCCAACTCATGCTGTCTCTCCTTCTCTCTTTCCTCTCTGTCCTCCCTCTCCTTCTCATGCTGTCTCTCCTTCTCTCTTTCTCTCTCCCTGCGGATTTCCATTTCCTCGTCCATCTTCTTCTGCTCTTTAGCTTCAGCTGCTTTCCTCTCCGCATCATATCTCTCCAGTTCGTCTCTGACAAAAGCTTTCGCTTCCTCTCCTTCCAGTCCCTCCTCTCTCGCTTCGTCCCTGAGAAGTTGTCTAAGCTTTGCCCTCTCGGCCATGTTATGTCAGTGACTGAGACTAGTGGAGAACGAAAATAGGAAAAAGGATACACTGGTTCCTACCACTTACGAGAAAAAAAAATTACCAAAAATCAAAAGATGATATCCTTAACCCTGGGATACCTCCTCCAAATTAAAATCTAACTATCGCTGCTATTATCGGCAATAAAGCACTTAATGCAAAACACGACTACGCCAACTAAATGGTAGTTAAGATTACTTCTGAAAAATAAGTTGCTACAGTGGAAAAGCAAAATAATTATTGCAAAAATTAAAGAGAAAAATAATCCCTTAATTATAAAGTCCACTATCAAGTTCACCCCTGAAGACAGTTAGGGTAAGGGAGGCAATTAATCTGGACAAATAGTCCGAAACGCACTCCTTAGCTTTTGCTCAAACACCTACTTCTTCAAAACCCAGTGAATGTTATACACTCACTACTTTACCAGCGTTTAGTATTACAAAATCAGTAATTAACATATATTCCGACAATCAACCTGTAACTGAAATGTATATTATTTCTAAATGCTGTGGAAAAAAACTATCAGTTTGTGTGGTCAGCACGCCCGAAAACAGATCGTTAGTCTAGGGGGTAAATTATTTTTTTAAAGATATAATCCACAAAACAACACACTCTTACTCTATATCAGAATAAAAATCTTTAAAGACGAGCTGATATTAGTCGTCTCGTCTTCCTATTCTAAGTTCAAAAATCCGTCGGGGGAGACCCCATTTGTCGTATCGCCTTAGGATTTTGGGTTCAATTCCCGGTAACGAGCGACCATTTGTTGTAGATTTTTGATAGGAAATTAAGACTTTGGTTGGTCCCTTCTGAATAGATAGAATCAGTGATAGCTGCGGTGAGAGTTAATACAGAAATAGATCTTTCCACGAGTGCAGTGGTAGCGAATCAATAGAACGGTCCCCTGGAAAAAGACAAGATTCTTCTCTCTCTCTCTCAGGCCTATCTTCTACGACACTTATGTAAGAGTCGGACAGACTATTGACAACATATGCTAATATGTAATGAACATACCACTCACGTGCACACACACCAGTGACAACAGGTAGACACACAGACGTGGGAAGACTATCAAAATGATTACATATATATATTCTGAACGAGCTGACCAACACGCTGTTTTTAGTTTCAAAGGGAAGTTTTTATTTATCAGCTAAAAATTTCCTCACAACACATAAAATTCATCAAGAAAAAGAAATTAAACATATACACGTGGTCAAAACAATAATCAATGAAATTGCTACAAGAAATGATAGACCCCAATATGATCTCATCCCCTCAAGGTAAGCCCACAGTCCCGTTATGAGTAAAGTGAAAGCCAGGAGATTCAATGATACATATGAGTTTGTCTAATAATTTTTCTTTCTTTCCTCGTAAACAAATATGAACCGACTTAGATGTAGTAGGTTTTAACCTGAGGGAAGTCAAAAAAATATTCTTGCATTGACAACAAGTTTCATAAATGGAATTACAAACATGGGTGAAATTCACATACCTCACACCGTCTACTTTCACTCGGTTCTTTCATCAGGGCCCTGTACTAATTACATACGTGATGTAGCTTGCCGTCTGGCGCAACCTTGGTAACATTCACACCCTTTGTCTGTTCTGTCGTTCACTGAAGCGGATCCCAGCTCTACAGAGTGGTTTGCTGGTTTTGGTTTTTCTCAGAAATTTCTCCGGGGAGCATCAGCTTCAGGCGTCAGCTATTTCAGACTAAAGTTAGTGTATCTTGACTCACGAAGTAAGAATTAGGGTTAAGCGAGCACACAATGTCAGAACACGAGGTTTCCCTAAATTAGGAAAATGACCGGTGGACAGCTTCTCTCAACAGATAATCAGGGTTCACCACACATTTGGTCAAAAAGATGTCGGAAAGTTTAATGCTATGAATAATGTTACTTGCCACAAGGGCTGTACTTTAGAATATCGTTTCTGGAAGGACTAATTCAGGCACCCTGGGCCCGTTATTTCAGTTCACGTTAAAGTACTTGAAAAGCTTACGACCAAGTCTTTAAGGGAAAAGTTTTTTTTTTTTTAGTCTTCACAGGATAGGTTCATCAGTACGTAACGCTGGTATTGTTAGGTTACCACAGAAATCTCTCAAACACAGAATTCCTAAGAACTAAACCACTTCGATCAAACTAAAGGCCATCTCTTTTACCAGAGATTTTTAGAAATCGAACGAGGCTTGTTCTAGTCTTGACTGCGAAGTTACTGAGTGATAATGAAATCTAGCTCATTCTAGTATATATGAAAACCCAGACAAAGAGATGAACGTTTATTTCGCAAAAACGAAATAATCTCCCCTTTCTCATAACAACTACGTAACTAGAAGAGGCTGTCGTAAACTGCCACTTTCTGCGTGTCAGTTGCGAAATCTCAGACAACCTGTCTCCAATGCAGGGCAGTTTTCATACTACAGCTGACCATGGCCCACAGTGAGCGCCGTGTCAGTTTGGGATTTTTTCAGACAAATGTCTGAATACTGACCGGTGCAGATGTAAAGTATCACACCTCACCGGGACTTATGCCGAGAAGAAGCTCGCGCGCTCGGTGAGAATGTAGACGATTGTCTACGTCCTATGTTCAGCGAACCGACTTATCACGCCTTCTGACGCCCTGCAGCCCTGACATCTACGTAATATCGTCCTAGCGCGATTCTCAGTTTTGAGAAAGAAACAGGTAAAGTTTAAAAATACTGAAGAAAATATTTTTCGCAACCGAGTGATGCGAAAAATACAGGAAAAACAAGTATGGAAAGAATATAAATGAAAGGATTAGGGTGAGAGAATAGGAAGAAGATGTAGGTAATTTAATGACATAAAGACCTACGTGACAAGTACTATGAGGTAATACTGGCTTTTCAAGCTAGGTTGTTGTTTGTCATCATGACTTCAAGTGTTTGTTTCTGGTGGAGATAATTTTGGAAAGGTTCACAGTTTCTTTTTATTTGAAACAAATAACTGTCCCTCTTGATTTAATGTACAGTCAATTTTAGAGGGGGGTATGCACAAGATTGAGCTGCTCTCACCAACGAAATCTTAACTTCTGTGTGGGCGGCAGGAAACTGACTCCTCTGCTCGCTTGCTTCACCGTTTTCTTGAGAAACAACACTGGTCGATATCTTGACCAAGGAGTATGCTACCAGCCTCTGGATTCAGCAAAACTCAGACCAGGTGCTGCTTTAATACTTTAGTACCACGGTCCATGAAACAAGAAGGTTGTACCTCCTACTTCAGAACTAATTTATAATCTATTTCCACACTGAAGCACAATACATAACAAACACAGAGTTCAGCGCGGTAGGCCAACTGCTAGCTTCTCATGAACAATATACACCAGTATTCCTCTCCCTAATGGTTACAACGCCACTGCAATTCCAGCATTATTTCCTTCTATTCAATAAGATAGGTGTCATAGTACTATTTGGCAATCCCATGCAGTTATACTCCTCTCCGACAAGTTTTGTTCATGGTGGAGCAATATCTAGGCTTTGCCTCATGTTTGTTACTGAACCACACACATACAGACATAAATTACACTGACAAACAACATTTTTCTTTCTTATATAAGAATAAGTGTTCTTAGGTCAGTTTCTTGCGCTGATTTCAAATTTGAAATCCGTTTATCTCTATCACGTCGGGTTCTTAAGATATTTGTGAATAAATATATTTTTGGGAAACCGTTATTTGCTCCGTTTCATTTTTACTATATAACTTTTTAAAAATTAATAAAATGCAAAATAATTCTACTTTTTATACTGCTAAAAGATGCATGACATATGTTACGTTATATTTCAAATAGTTACTGTATTTTGAAATAATTCTGAGTGAAATATGGCTTCTAGAAATTGTAGAAATTCGGCTGATCTGTTCTGTTACGTGTGCGGATATTTTACCGATCGTGTTCACCAGAAAAACTTTACACCATTGCTAAAGAAAGCATATGAACTTTATTTCGATTCGAAAGTTGATGATGCAAATAAATCTTGGAAGCCAAATGCAGTTTGTTCGACTTGTGCAAATACATTGGCAGGTTGGTTACGAAAATCGCCGAAGCATAAGTCGATGCCTTTTGGAGTGCCAGTAATATGGCGTGAACCGACAAATCACGCTACTGATTGTTACTTCTGCTTGACAAATATCTATGGTTTCACTTTTAAAACTAGAAAGTCTGTGGTTTATCCAAATATTGAATCGGTTTCGAAACCAGTGCCTCATGATCCAATCACGTGTCCGATCCCAGTTCCACCAGAACAATATCCGTTGGACGTGAATGAACCATCAGAAAGTGATAGTTTACCTGCTTTAGAAACTAATTCTGACTCGGATTATATACCGGTGAATGATGGTGTTCACTTAATTAACCATTCAGAAC
Source organism: Oreohelix idahoensis (assembly GCA_024509875.1). Classification (NCBI taxonomy): domain Eukaryota; kingdom Metazoa; phylum Mollusca; class Gastropoda; order Stylommatophora; family Oreohelicidae; genus Oreohelix; species Oreohelix idahoensis. The sequence continues at coordinate 184,763 of JAMPIV010022079.1, forward strand.
TTTCAGATCTAATACGTGATCTCGCTCTCCCCAAAGGACAAGCAGAATTACTCGGTTCGCGACTCAAAGAATGGAATCTTTTAGCGCCCAATACTCCGATATCTAAATTTCGTCATAGACACAGAGAACTTGTTCAATACTTTGAGATGGATGATGACATTTGCTATTGCAAAGATGTAAAAGGTCTAATGGTGCACCTCGGTCATGAGCACATAGTCAACGAATGGCGACTTTTCATCGACTCTTCCAAGACTAGTCTAAAAGCCGTGTTATTGCATAATGGAAATTTATTTTCATCAATTCCAGTCGCCTACTCTGTTCATATGAAAGAAACTTATGACAATATGGCTATACTTTTGGCAAAAATAAAGTACAATGACTACCAATGGCGGATTTGTGGAGACCTAAAGGTCATTGCAATTCTCAAGGGCATGCAAACTGGGTATACTAAAGTTTGTTGCTTCCTATGTGAATGGGACAGCCGCAACAGACAGGAACATTATGCAAGAAAGGTGTAGCCTATCAGGGATCGTATGCAGCACGGGCATAAAAATGTAATACACGAGCCATTGGTTAACAAAGACAGCATCATTTTACCACCGTTACATATAAAGTTGGGGCTCATGAAGAATTTCGTAAAAGCGTTAGATAAAACGAGCAAAGCTTTCACTTATCTTCGAGAAAAGTTTCCGCAAATTAGCGATGCAAAGATTAGCGATGCAAAGATAAAGGAAGGTATCTTTGTAGGACCTCAGATTAGGAAAGTTATTGCAGACAAACAATTCGAGAACTTGTTACATGGTAGTGAACTTCGCGCATGGATGGCATTCAAATCGATCGTCGATAACTTTCTGGGAAATCACAAATCTGTCGACTATGTGCATATTGTTAAGCAGTGCATACATGCATACAGAATTATGGGCTGTAACATGTCCCTCAAAATCCATTTGCTCGATTCGCATCTTGACTTTTTCCCTGACAACCTTGGCGAAGTCAGCGATGAACATGGAGAACGATTCCATCAAGATATCGCCGTAATGGAGTCACGTTATCAAGGACGGTGGAGTGTGACCATGCTTGCCGATTATTGTTGGATGCTTCATCGCGATGTACAACATGCCATTCACCGATGAAAGTCGACTGCAAAGAAATTCAAGCCTACATAACTGTTATACTTCTTGTACAAATGATGTTGTAATACTGTATGCATTGTTAAAAAACTTCAATTGCGTATTTCTAGAGATCCCGACCTGATAGAGAAAAACGGTTTGCAGATTTAAAAACAGCGCATTAAAATTGACCAGAAAAACATAGAAATGTTAGAGAAAGAAAAAAAAAATTTTTTTTTGTTAGTCAGTGTTATCAATTCACATTCAATTTTCATCAAAAAGATATCAAATATGTCTAGCTTACCACAATTCAAGGAAATATTAAACAAGTACGTTGACTGGTGATGAGTTATGGCACAATTCCGATCTGCCTCTGTCCCAGGCTTTTATTAGAAAAATATGAGCTGGTTCTCAACGCACTTGCTTCTACAAAGTTTATTTTCAAAAAGTGGCACTGAACTGACGCTCCTAATTGACTATATTAAATGGTCTAGCCAATGAGACCATGTTTACAAAAGCTTTTGAAAAAAAGTACTCTTCCTACCGTTTCCATTAACAACCAAAATAGTATTTGCAATCGACTAATCATGTTTTGCCTTACATATTATTCTAGCCAATCAAATCGGATTATTTTCTTCTACCACCCGTTCACTTCTATACGATGGGGTGTCTTCTGTACTGTCAGGCTAATGTCAAGATTTCAGACGTAAAACAGTATTGTGTCATGTTTCCTAATAAGCATTAACCAGGTTTTTTAGAACCTTACCTCGTATTGGTAGTTTTTTTTATTACTGTTTAGTTGAAAAAAAAAACAAGCCTGCATGCCTTTCGCGTGGGGTGGCATTAATTTCATATCGCTAGTCGACGTGTTAGTATTGCATGCGTTCCTCCGTACATCTCTCTCTCTCTCTTCTAAGCCCGTCTGTCTTTTAGTTTACGTAGTGCATAAAATGACATTAATGGAACATTAAATCTAGGTCATTACGCAGTGTGTCTATCTCAAGGTTTTCTAAGAAACACAGTACCAGTTTTATTTTTAGAAACGCGTGTATTTGATGCAGTAGGCTTTACTAGCAAACGTGAAAGCGTTACAATTATGCAGACGGAGTAGAAAAAGGGGTTTTCTTGTTTAGCTAGTATGACGTTCTATAATACAGGCGTACGCTATTGTGACCGCACTGTTCTTTTACCATTCTTCTTTCCTTTTATTGAATTAATTCGTTAGGCTTTACATTTACTTTTTAATTTAGATATGTGGATTTAGAATTTCACGACAAATTCTCCCCACTTAAAACAGACATTATATGTCAGTCTATAATTCTATATACACATAGAGAAATGTAATATTATTCCTGGTGCTTACGGTGATTTTCATCACACGGATGGCGGCTTAGAAAATCCGCTCCCAGGTTAGGTTTTCCAGAAATATACTCTATGCTGAACTGGAAGGGCTGCAAAAGTAAGGACCATCTGAGTAACCTCGAATTTTCATGCCCAGCCTGCGCTAGAAACGACAAGGGTTTGTGATCCGTTTGCAACTTAAATGCCTTCCCATACAGATAAATATTGAATTTTCTATCGCTCATATTACTGCCAGACATTCTTTTTCGCTAGTTGAATAATTTGTTTCAGCTTTATTCAACTTTCTGCTAGCATATGCCACTGGGGTTAATTCCCCATCCAGTGAATCTGATTTCTGTAATAGGGTCGCGCCCAACCCGATATTACTTGCATCCGTTCTCACAATGAATTCTTGACTTAAGTCAGGTAATTTCAAAATAGGTTTGCTTGTGAGCTTTTCCTTTAATTCCTGTAATGCCAATTCACATTGTGCTGTCCAGGTAATTTGATCTGGATTTCCATTGCGTGTCAAATCAGTTAACGGTGCACATATGGAATTAAAGTTTTTGATATACTTTTGGTAGAAACCACATAATGAGACAAAGGATCTCACGTCTTTCTTGGTTTGTGGCCTCGGGGCTTTCTTTAGTTTCTCTAAATTCTTGGGGTCAGGGGTCATGTTTCCCTGATGGACTGTGTGTCCCAAGAATTCTAATTCTTTACATCCAACGCAACATTTGGTTGGTCGGGCTGTTAAATTCGCTTCTCTAAGTCGATTAAACAGCATGTTCAGAGAGTCAATGTGTTCCTCAAATGTTTCTGTTGCTATAAGGATATCATCCATGAAATTTGTGATGCATGGATTATTCAGAGGATCCAACAATTTTCTCATCATTCTAGAGAAGACACTAGGCGCATTCTTCAATCCAAATGGCAATCTGTTAAACTCATAGTGTCCCTCTGAGGTACTAAAAGCTAGGTATGGTCTAACCTCAGGCTTTACTGGAATCTGATAGTATCCTTTACTCAGATCCACTTTTGAGAAATATTTAGCTTTATTTAGCCTGGCATACAACTGATTTGTATCCGGCAATGGATCCACCTGACCTTCTGTGATAGCATTCAGTCTCCTGTAATCTATACAGAGTCTATGTTCTCCAGAGGGTTTCCTTAAGAGTACCACACTGGAACTATACGAAGATTCACTGTGTGAAATTATTCCTTCCTTCAACAAATAGTCTATCTCTTCCTTCAAGGCTTTCTCTTTAGCAAAAGGAATCGAATAGGCCTTCATACAGACAGGTGTGGGGTCTATCAGTTTCATATCATATTCCAATAAGTTTGTATGCCCCGGTCGGTCCGTTAACACCTCTGTATGATCATCTAGAACCTGTTGCTCTTTCCAAATATTTCTTCAGGAGATTCACATGATAGATTTTTTTCTTTCCCCTTCTTATCTATCTTATAATTGGTTCTAGACACCTTCTCTAGAACTGTATATGGACCTTGCCATCCAATTTGTAACTTATTCTGACTACCGGGTAGAAGAAGCAGTACCTTCTCTCCCACAGCCAAATCTCTGTCTTTAGCTTTCCTGTTGTAATAGGCAGCATATTTTTTCCTGGCTTGTCTCAAATTTTCATTGGCAAGTTTCCAGCCAGTTTTTAAACGAGTGGTCAGCTCATTCACATATTGGTATGAGGATGTAATATTTTCCTCTGCCTTTTCATCAGTCCACGTTCTTAACAGAGCTTCGAGTGGACCTTTTATTGGCCTTCCAAATAATAATGTATCCGGGGCCATACCGGTTGAACTATGGGGTACCTCCCGATAAGCAAAGAGGGCGGCGTGAAGGTACTGGTCCCATGTATCTGGTTTTTCGTGTGCCAACTTTCTCAGGATCGACATCAAACGTGCCATTAAATCTTTCCACTTGGCCGTTCCCTTGGGGATGGTACACACTACAATGGAAGTGTTTGGCCTGGAAGATCCTGAAAACTTCTTCTGTTAGTTTCCCCTTGAACTGAGAGCCATTATCAGTCAAGATTTGATTGGGAAAGCCTAACCTTGTGAAAATTGTGAGTAATGCCTCTGCCACATGTTTAGAGTCAATGGATGACAGGGCTACCGCCTCTCCCCACATAGAACAAGTGTCCACCAGAGTCAGAATGTAGCTGTTCCTCCTCTTGGTTCGAGTGAGAGGTCCCACAATGTCCACGGCAACTCTCTCAAAGGGTGTTCCCACTATGGGCATTTCCCCTAGAGTTGCTGGTGCAGTCCAATGCTTAGGTGCTACTCGTTGGCACTCTGGACAGGATTTTACATATCGTTTGATATCTTCAGTTATCCCTGGCCAGAAATAGTGACAAGCTATACGCTGTCCTGTTGCGCTGATCCCCATATGACCACTGAAGGGAATCGCATGCCCTAGTTCCAACACTTTAGTCCTATATGAAGTGGGAAGGACCAGCTGTCCGTGACCATTGGATTCAGATCCAGCCTTCCTATAAATCAGCTTGTTCTTCATATAAAATTCTCCCTTGCCTGGAGGTGTATGACATTTGGGCAACTTCTTGAAACACGGCTTGAGTGTTTTGTCCTCCGCCTGTGCCTTCCTCATCTCATCTGGATGAGTATTTATTGGATTTTCCTCCTCCTTTTTGGACTGTGATCTGGTCTGCACCGTTGCCAATATCACAGGTCTCTTGGGATTCCCCAGGAAGACATATCTACACCCCAATATCAGAGGGTAGATTGGTTCATTTATCACTGCTGCTTTGATTATTCCCTCCACATATCGCGTTTTTACATGTATCTTAGCGATAGGGAGTGTCATGGTCGCTACTTCCTTGGTTGCAGCTTGAATTTCCACTGTTTCTGTGGTGTATTGATCTGCTTGCACCAGGTGAGAACTCACAACTGAATCATAATCTAAACCTGTATCATATAAACACCTTATGGTGACACCATTACAGATTACATCTTCACACACTGGGGGGTGGTACGGTTCCTGTAGTTCCTCAGGTTTGACCTTTGTTCCCTTCTTCCCAGATTTCATAGCAGCAAAACGAGGAGTTTTATTCCTACAATTTTCAGTGGTATGATTGTTCATCTTACACTTTGTACACCACTTCCTTCCTTGGTTGAAAGATTTTCTTTCATCAAATTTCCTTTCATCGAATTGTGGGGTTTTATTTTTATTGTCATACCGTGGCCTATCAAACTGGTGCTTACCTTTGTTCTGATCTCTAGGATCAAATTTATTAAAGTTCTGTGGTGCCTTAAAATTATCTACCTGTTTCTTTTTATTACTTGTTACCTCTGCCTGAGCTGCCTGATACCTTTCAGCGACATTTAGTAACTCACCCAGTCTCTCTGCACCTTGTTCCATGAGAAACTTTCTCAGGTCTGGAGCCATGGACTCTCTTAGTTGTTCTATAAGGATCATTTCCTTAAGATCTTGGGTTTTCCCCAGAGAAGTCCATTTCTCCAAGTATGTCTCTAACCGTGCAGAGAACTGGTGATAGGTTTCACCTGACAGTAGTTTAGCATTCCTAATTTTTTTTCTATAAAATTCTCCATTCTTTTCATATCTTAACAAAAGAGCCTGCTTTAGCATGTCATAATTTTCTTGATCATCTCTGCTCATTTTGGCAAAAACTTCATAAGCCGTACCACGAAGCCCTTGAGATAACTTTAAGCTCCACCTTTCTCTCTCTAACCCATACGTGGTAGCTAATAGTTCATATCTATTTAGATAGCTCTCGATATCATCTTCTTTCTCAACAAAATGATCTAAATGAAAGTTCATAGCTGAGGTTGAGGCTCCCTGACTAGCAGAGTCATCAGAGGTAAAGGGACTGGCACCATTTTCAGGAGCATGGCCTTGAAATTCCAACTCCCTTAGTCGTAACTCGTGCTCCCTTTGTAATCTCTTATCTTCTGCTTCCCTTTCTGCAGCTAATCTTTTGTCTTCCCTTTCGGCAGTCAATCTTTTTTCTTCTGCCTCCAATTGGAACTTCTTAGCCTCAGCCTCCAATTGTAACTTCTTAATTTCTTTTTCAGTCTCTAACTTTCTTTCAGCTTCTTTTTCTAATCTTTTTTCTTCGCGTTCAATATATTTGTCACATTCAGTAGTGACATAAGCAATCATAATTTGCCCGTCCATTCCTAACTCTTTAGCAGCCTGCATAGCAGCAGATCGAAATTTTGCCAGGTCGGCCATTTTCTAACAGGCAAATTTATACAATGTCTAACTTAAACAAGTCAATCTATAACTAATTATCTAAGGACAACCACAAGCACTGAGAGCTCAACCTTATCTATTTTCACCCAAGGATACCTTTTAATTTTGTATTATTCCCTGAAGTAAATTACCCCCAATATATATGATAGCTATGATGGTATGCATACCATCATAGCTGGCAGACGCTGGAGCTGGGTTGGTCATGTCCTCAGAAGAGACCCCGATGCCATCACAAGAACAGCTATGCTTTGGACCCCTGAAGGAAAGCGAAAGAGAGGCCGACCAAAAACAACTTGGCGGAGGACTGTGGAGGCTGAGATGCAAAGAATGAACCAGAGTTGGGGCACTGTACGAAGGATGGCCACCGGCCGTGCAAAGTGGAATCAATTTGTTGTTGCCCTACAAGACGCCACTAGGCGTGATGGCCACTGACTGCTTTGACGGTCGGTGGTTAAGGATCGAAGAAAAAGAAGATATATGATAGGAGAAGATTCAAAATCCCGGACAGGACCCCAATATATGTGGTAAAGTGGGATGATATAAATATTTATAGGGGACTTAGTATACTGACTGAGATCAGCTGTGAAGGTATCTGTATCTAATAAGTGTGGTGTATTACAGGTGACCTTACTTTGCTACCACATTTAGACCTCAGTCAGACTTATTCTGGAATATTGTGATGACTAAGTTGAATGTCTAGGGTTATGATAGTGATGAAGTGTATGTTTACAACAACCAACAGACAGATAAACAATTTAATTTAATCCACAATACTTTACAACACTGTGACACTCACATACATAGAACACTCTATAAGACTATCTTAATAAGTCAAGTGTTAACTTTTAAAATATGTATTAATTCCTTTCAACAATAGATATCATGATTCAACTACAAAGTGAATCAGGAATCACAATCAAATGTATTCACAAGTTGTATGTACGCAATTTATAGATAGGATCTTTGTATTGACATATATTATTATTACAATATGTGTGTAAGTAGTGATGTAGTACTATGAGGTAAAACTGGCTTTTCAAGCTAGGTTGTTGTTTGTCATCATGACTTCAAGTGTTTGTTTCTGGTGGAAATAATATTGGAAAGGTTCACAGTTTCTTTTTATTTGAAACAAATAACTGTCCCTCTTGATTTAATGTACAGTCAATTTTAGAGGGGGGTATACACAAGATTGAGCTGCTCTGGCCAACAAAATCTTAACTTCTGTGTGGGCGGCAGGAAACTGACTCCTCTGCTCGCTTGCTTCATCGTTTTCTTGAGAAACAACACTGGTCGATATCTTGACCAAGGAGTATGCTACCAGCCTCTGGATTCAGCAAAACTCAGACCAGGTGCTGCTTTAATACTTTAGTACCACGGTCCCTGAAACAAGAAGGTTGTACCTCCTACTTCAGAACTAATTTATAATCTATTTCCACACTGAAGCACAATACATAACAAACACAGAGTTCAGCGCTGTAGGCCAACTGCTAGCTTCTCATGAAACAATATACACCAGTATTCCTCTCCCTAATGGTTACAACGCCTCTGCAATTCCAGCATTATTTCCTTCTATTCAATAAGATAGGTGTCATAGTACTATTTGGCAATCCCATGCAGTTATACTCCTCTCCGACAAGTTTTGTTCATGGTGGAGCAATATCTAGGCTTTGCCTCATGTTTGTTACTGAACCACACACATACAGACATAAATTATCAATTCACATTCAATTTTCATCAAAAAGATATCAAATATGTCTAGCTTACCACAATTCAAGGAAATATTAAACAAGTACGTTGACTGGCGATGAGTTATGGCACAATTCCGATCTGCCTCTGTCCCAGGCTTTTATTAGAAAAATATGAGCTGGTTCTCAACGCACTTGCTTCTACAAAGTTTATTTTCAAAAAGTGGCACTGAACTGACGCTCCTAATTGACTATATTAAATGGTCTAGCCAATGAGACCATGTTTACAAAAGCTTTTGAAAAAAAGTACCCTTCCTACCGTTTCCATTAACAACCAAAATAGTATTTGCAATCGACTAATCATGTTTCGCCTTACATATTATTCTAGCCAATCAAATCGGATCTAACGTGGTGGCCTCATTTCCTCTAAAGCAGTGTCCAAACACGCCATTATGAGCAAATATGATCCTGTGTTGTCAGACAACACCACTATAATAATTTGGCTATAATTTGTTAATTATTAGACTATTTGCTTAACACCTAACATATTCTTTGTCAGCAAGTCCTAAGGCACCCAAATATATAAGTTTAATGGAGCTAAGTGGCTGCGTTTACAATATGTATTTTCTTCTACCACCCGTTCACTTCTATACGATGGGGTGTCTTCTGTACTGTCAGGCTAATGTCAGGATTTCAGACGTAAAACAGTATTGTGTCATGTTTCCTAATAAGCATTAACCAGGTTTTTTAGAACCTTACCTCGTATTGGTAGTGTTTTTTATTACTGTTTAGTTGAAGAAAAAAAACAAGCCTGCATGCCTTTCGTGTGGGGTGGCATTAATTTCATATCGCTAGACGACGTGTTAGTATTGCATGCGTTCCTCCGTACATCTCTCTCTCTCTCTCTCTCTCTCTCTCTCTTCTAAGCCCGTCTGTCTTTAAGTTTACGTAGTGCATAAAATGACATTAATGGAATATTAAATCTAGGTCATTACGCAGTGTGTCTATCTCAAGGTTTTCTAAGAAACACAGTACCAGTTTTATTTTTAGAAACGCGTGTATTTGATGCAGTAGGCTTTACTAGCAAACGTGAAAGCGTTACAATTATGCAGACGGAGTAGAAAAAGGGGTTTTCTTGTTTAGCTAGTATGACGTTCTATAATACAGGCGTACGCTATTGTGACCGCACTGTTCTTTTACCATTCTTCTTTCCTTTTATTGAATTAATTCGTTAGGCTTTACATTTACTTTTTAATTTAGATATGTGGATTTAGAATTTCACGACAATAGCCACAACATAATATAAAGAAAATAAACATTGGTTTTTTTTTACAGAATGTCAAGAAAAACGTGATCAAATTAACAACTAATCATTCTTCGCTTGAGGAAACAGAGCCCAACGAACGAAATAAAAGACAGCGACAATATTAATCAATTTCCCCTTGAGACGGAGCATGTAACCCCCCACTTTAGCTAAAAACTTTCATGTGCTCTTACAGCAGTGGTGTCTCTAGCAATGCGTTTTACGTGATTCGGTACCAGCCCCATATACATGCACCCAGAAGTCGCTTCTTACGACATGCTTGATGAAGTAGTATTCCTTTTATTTCGTTTTCACGTCACAGACCCCTTAGAACTGCTAAAACGATAATATACGTGGACTTCATTCATACCCAAAGTTGCACATTCACTAACACATGCTTGCGACACATCTTCTGTGTCACACAATTAGATTTAAAAACATCCAGGTCACACACAGAATGATGCTTACTACCAGCTCAACAGAAGAGAACATGTGGCAATCTTCAGACTCCGCACTGGTCACAACAGATTGAGATACCATCTATTTAACAAGCTAAAGATAGGAACTACCGATCAGTGTGACTGTAGCACTGATAAAATGACTGCTGAACATCTGCTTCAAAGTTGCCTCTTATATGCGGTACAGAGAAAGCGCATATGGCCGACGCCAGTTCCTTTCGTGGAAAAGCTTTACGGGGATTCAAATATCCTCAAACAGACAAACTAAAGCCGCGGTAGCTCAGTGGTTAGTGCACTGGCTTCCTAGCTTTTACATCTTCTTCGTACACTCTCAGACGTCCACTTGAATGTTCTCAAAGAAAGCAGTAGTTTGTTTGGGATCCCGTTACACGCCCATTGAGGCATATTGGGAATATAGTGTTAGGCCCATATTTTCTTGACCATCGGCACACAAGAGGTGATGTGGTCAGCATCACACCGACCGCCGTAACCTTCCCAGAAGTTGCTCTGGTACTCAATTCATGAGGCTGGGTCGACCCCGGAGCCGTTTGCGGTCTAAAAAATCCCACCTCAACTGGGGATCGAACCATGGACCACTGAGCTAGGAAGCCAGTGCACTAACCACTGAGCTACCGCGGCTCCAGTTTGTCTGTTTGAGGCTATTTGAATCCCCGTAAAACTTTTCCACGAAAGGAACTGGCGTCGGCCATATGCGCTTTCTCTGTACCGCATATAAGAGGCAACTTTGAAGCAGATGTTCAGCAGTTATTTTATCAGTGCCACAGTTACACTGATCGGTAGTTCCTATCTTTAGATTGTTGAATAGATGGTATCTCAATCTGTTGTGGCCAGTGCGGAGTCTGAAGATTGCCACATGTTCTCTTCTGTTGAGCTGGTAGTAAGCATCATTCTGTGTGTGACCTGGATGTTTTTAAATCTAATTGTGTGACACAGAAGATGTGTCGCAAGCATGTGTTAGTGAATGTGCAACTTTGGGTATGAATGAAGTCCACGTATATTATCGTTTTAGCAGTTCTAAGGGATCTCTGACGTGAAAACGAAATAATAGGAATACTTCTTCATCAAGCATGTCGTAAAAAGCGACTTCTGGGTGCATGTGTGATACTTATTAGTTTCGCATAGTCAAACTTATTAGTTTCACATAGTCAGACTTACCAGTTTCACAAAGTCAAACTTATTAGTTTCACATAGTCAGACTTATCAGTTTCACATAGTCAGACTGCCTACTTTCAGAATCAAACATGATTGGTTTCACCTAAGCGAATTATAATTGATTCCGCAAATTTAAACTTGCCCCGTGTAGTCCACGAGTCCCTCTGAAGAAACAAAGAAAAAATCCTACTGTATCATCAAGCATGTCGTAAAGTGTGACTAATAAGAGGTTGTGCATGAGCCTGGCAACTTCATCATGCATAACTAATAGCCACAAAAACAGTAAGAGTACATGAATGCTTTGTGTAGTGTTCGTGCAGAGGATCAGCTGCTGTATTGGTTCGTTCCGTAAAGAGAGCAAAGGGAAATGCTGATGATGATGGCTGTTAAGGGTAGATCTGGGGATACAATAATGTAGCATGTTACTACACGCTAGCACATGCCCATTTTTATGTGAGGAATTGTGTTTGCCTGTAGTCAAACTACTTTTTGCACGAAGCGTTCACCCGTGGTGAGCGACAGTCAACTAGTGACGTTTTTTTCGTCACATGTCGTGGGGACAGTGTGTTGTTTATTTGGGCCGTTCGTATTCGTTAAACTGGTTTGAAGTGGACGTGATTTCTTCTAAGCTCCAGGATTTTATGGAGAGTGTGTTTTTCCTAACTGGGACATTAAATGTATTTTTCAAAGGCCGCCACCTATGTTAACTCTTAGTATACGAGCGGCCTTCTAGAGAGGCCGATGATCGATCCCCGTCAATAGCGAAAATTTATAGCTGAATGCATGTTTAAAACCACTGAACAATTTAGTTACGTGCATGATATAGGGGTTTCATTTCTTCACATTTTGATATATAACACTTATGTTATCTTTATAAATAAATTATTTATTGCAAAATCTGTAATGGTAGTCATGAAAGGCCGCTCGTATACTAAGAGTTAAGAATGTTCTAGATGGGGAAGGAAACTTATTGAGAAGTCTTGCACAACCCCCTTTTGATATTTTCGTAAGGAGTATCTCAAAGATATTGAGGTAACTGAGTTTAGGTCGCCATCATCAGTTTGTTCGCCACATTACTTGGGTACCAGGAATATTGCCCTACCTATTAGTATACGGCCAGGATTGATAACAGATTTAAGGATATCTCTCAATATATTTCCTTTTTCTATTAACAATGGAGATGAAGAAAAACCTATTGATTGAGGCTCGTTATTGACTGACGTAACGGCTTATCGCATTTACATGTTTTTCCCTGCCATATACTATGCCATGTATATATCTTGATGGATGTCTCCTTGTGATGAACGTTACAATAAATGTCAACCATGTTTTCCCGTGGACCTGTTCACCTGCCGGCTTGTGTTATATATGCTGACCATAATGTCCTGTATGAAAGCCTGCAATCATTCGCGTATCCTGCATGATCCTCTATATTTATCCCAGCGTAACAATGGCATATTCAAACATGATTTATTTTATAAAGTAAAAGATGATGTATTTTACAAAGTAAAACATGATTTATTTTACACAGTCATAAATAATACATTTTTCCTGTCTTATTTCAGTGACAAAACAACACAAAACATTACGGAAGTGACGCCACTGCAGTCTTCAGTCACGTGCGCTAACTGGTCCGGAACGGCAAGACGAAGCAGTATTTCATCCAAGAATTTAAATATGGCAGTCGTAACCGAAGGAACATCAGACATAACCATTTCTTTGAAGGCACCAACGGAACCCTTACCTCCCATAACTCGATCTCAGTCCGCGCCATCTTCCAACAGAACTGAACATGCCAACGGAAGTAAAACAGAGGCAACAAAACTTAACCCTTCACCGCAAGCTGGAGCCAATAATAATAGATCAGAGTATTATAGAGCCCCAACCGTATCGCCTTTAACTGTGGAACCTCTCCCTCCGGTGTTCAGTAAAATTGAAACCAGGTCTATAATTTACATCGAAGAGACTACCTCTTGTATGAGTGAAATTGACAGTGTTATTGTTTCAAGTGAGATAGAAAATACCAGTGGTGACGCAAGAAATGACGTCATGAATGAGAAGGGTGTTCTCCGACCTACGTCCGATAAAGTCTTCCCTACGAGGCGCCACAGCAACACTAATGAAGGGGAATCCCCAGCTGGACCTTCGAAAAATTCCCAACTCGCTCACGATCAAACTAACGAAAAGACTCCACTTGAAAGTCGGCGAAACCACCACCATCCACGTCAGCGGCGTCACTCGCATCACCATCATCACCTCCGCCAGCAACCTAAATTAAGCATTTCAAACTGTTCGAGAGCTGCCAACCCTGAAAAGACAATCAAAATTACGACCAAAGATGAAAGAGCTCAATTTGTTTTTAAAACCGTCAAGTCCAAAGATGACTCTGAAGGGGGGTCTGGCGATACGAGGGATATTCTCATACAGACTGATGTTATCTCACTCAACGACAACCACGAAAAGGTGAAGAAGAAGCTCCTAATCAAGATGAGAAAAATAGGAAACACATGTAAGTTCACAAAAAAGACGCGCATAATTTTGAATTAGTAATAGCTTGAAATCAATCATTATTTATAGCATTTCCTCAGGAACTGGTCGGCTCCATGGCATGAGCGAAGTCGCAGCATGCTATTCCTCAACCCAGTTGAGGGAAAAAACTGTATGGTGACGAGAGAAGCCTGAGACGGCTTACCAACTTTATAAGATAGGTCATCATCATGTGACGTATTCTTTCCAGAACGTTGTCTCCATTACAGCTGCTCTGAACGCATCACGATTCTGGGCAAGTCGACCTGCATCAGCCAAAGACAAGTTCAGACTCTCTGTGATGTCCTGGATCCACCGTCGTCTAGGTCGACCCCTTCGCCTTTTTCCAGGGACCATGCCTTCCATCACTGTTTTTTCCAGACTATTATGTCTTTTTATATGACCGAAACATTTCAGCTTCCTTATTGCGATGGTATTTAGGAGCCAATGTTCCTGTACGTTTAGTGAGTGCAGTACTTCTCTGTTGGTCTTTTTTTCTGTCCAGGGTATTCTCAACATCCTTCTGTAACATTTAATTTCGAATGATGTAATCTTTTTTGCAACTGTTTTATTGAATGTCCAAGTCTCGCATCCGTATGTTGCTACTGGGAATATACATGCTCTGATCAGTTGTAACTTTGTTTCTTTGCTTGTACCTTGCCATAGGTTTTTCATCTGTATTAGTTTATGTGAAGCAATTGCAAGTCTTTTAATTTCTACTGCACAGTCGCCAGAGCTGTTAATGATTGATCCTAAGTATTCGAATTCATTAACACTTTGCAGTTCTTCGTTATCAATTTCAATTTCTGGTTTGGTCTTTACTTTGTCTGTTGTCAATACTTTGGTCTTCTTGGTGTTTAGGTATAGATTCTGGGCCTCGCTGTGTTTTTTGGTGGACAGAATTAATTGTTCAAGTCCTTCTGGGTTGGTCGATAGGAGGACTGTGTCGTCAGCATATCTGATTTCCGGGATCTGGTACCCGCCGATGTTAAATGAGTCAAACTCTGTGTGTTCTTGGTCATCTCTTACGTTTCTCATGATACTCTGGGCATAAATGTTAAACAGGTAAGGGGAAAGGGTACAGCCTTGTCTTACCACTTTCTGTACTTCAAACCATTCTGATGTTTCTCCCTCTATTCTTACAGCTGCCTGTTGTTCTTGGTACAGCAGTGCGATGAGTTGTATAAGGTAGTTTGGAAATCCCATATTTTTCATAATAGCCCATAACTGCTGATATTGTACACAATCGAAAGCTTTGGTGTAATCAATGAAACAAGTATGTAGGTCAACGTTGAATTCTCTACACTTTTCTATGATGATCGTCATGTTGAATATATGATCTCTAGTGCCTCTACCTGGTCGAAAACCCGCCTGTACTTCGTTTATTTCTGTTTCTAGCTTTTGTTGCATCCTTTTCATTATGATTTGTAATAGTATTTTGCTGGCATGGCTTATAAGAGCTATAGTTCTGTAGTTTGTGCACAGTTTCAGGTTGCCCTTTTTTTTGGCAAGGGTATGTAAAATTGATCTTTTCCATTCCTTGGGCCAAATTCCGCTTCGCCAGATCTTGCAGCATAATGCATGGTATATACGAGCGCTGCCTTCTCCTCCTGCCTGTATCATTTCAGCTGTTATTTCATCACAACCAGGAGATTTTCCACTCTTTAAGTGTTTGATTGCGTTCCGGACTTCCTCTATTGTAGGTTCTGGTTCACGTTCCGCTTCATTCATGACGTTGTTATCTGCCGCTTTGTTTATTTCCGCATACATTTCTTGACAGTACTCCTTCCATCTGTTCAGAATATCTTTACGTTCTGTTAGAGTGTAGCCTTTCTTGTCGTTTATTGCTAGAGGTGATGATTTAAAGTTGCTGTTCTTCAATGTTCTTACTTCAGAAAACATATGCTTACTCAATCCCTGTTCGCGCATTTCCTCTATTTTCCTGCAGGTGTCGTTTATGTATTGTTGTTTGTCTTGTCTGACTCGTTTTTTAATCTGCTTTGTGTATTCCTTGTACAACTCCTGATTTTCTGTATCTTTTTCGGACTTCATTTTTCTTCTCTCTACCACCAACTTCAGTGTTTCATCTGAGATGTATTCTTGTCTCTTTATACTTCTTTTAGGAATTAACCTCTGTGCATTTGTAATATAAACATCTCTGATGTTATTGGCAAGTTCATCTGGTGTCATTTCCTCCTGTACTGCCATAAGAATGTCAAATTTGTTCTGAAAATCGACACTGTACTCTTCTGGTATGGCACTTGTGTCATAACGTATTACTTTGTCGCTTGTAACGACTTTTTTCAATTTGATCTTGAAGTTTGCAGCAAGAAGTTCATGGTCGGAGTCACAGTGTGCTCCTGGGAGCATCTTGATGGATGAGATACAAGATCGCCACCTTTGTTGTATTAAGATGTAATCTATTTGGTTCTTGCTTTTTCCGTCCGGTGACGTCCATGTATATAGTCTTCTAGGTTGTTGCATAAGATAGGTAGATGTGGTTATTTAAGAGCGAAAGAAAAAGAAAAATAACTATATATATATATATATATATATATATATATATATATATATATATATATATATATATATATATATATATATATATATATATATATATATATATATATATATATATATATATGTTCACTTGGCAAAGGTGGTGGGTTCAGAACACGGTGGAGTCACGCTCCAGTCTACCCAGATGTAAATGGGTACCTGACTCAGCTCTTGAGTAAGGGAAGGAACAGGCAGTAAGGACGGAAACTGGTCACCCTACTTCACGATGCTATATAGACCAAGTATAGTGAAGTCTCTAATCCTTCACCCCTCTGTTTCTGCTATGGGACCACCTTGACCTTTTATTGACCACAGGTCATCAACAAAAACATGTCTTGTGACCGCTATGATCTTTCCTTTACTTGGGGCGTGAGTTTGTGGTGGGGTTTTCCCAACTGGCCTATTCGCCAGAGATTTTCCTTGACTCACTAAATTTTCTGGTCATCCAGGTTCTTTGGATTTATTTCCTTCATTTTGCAGATGTTTTAGATTATTTGAGGTAGAGCAAGGTAAAGTCTATGTTTTCTCAATATGAAATATTCAAACAGAAAATGAAATCTTCAACAGCCTGACTTTCATAAGAGTGCAACTTTAATACTTTCGAACAGCAAATAGTTGAATTTGACCACAACAAGAATTTGGCATTTCATATGTACAGCATCTTACATTTTATATATTTCATCATGTCCACCAACTTAGGCGATATACTTTTTCCCTTTTAAATTTTCTGTGCATTTTTCTGAATATTCATTCCTCTGCATAGGAACTTCTCGTTCAAACTGTGTTCCTATCTTCTCTTATCCATTTTCTCGTCAAATCCCTTGGCTATCATTTTACTTTGTCGTTTTCTTTTCTTATGGTAAACTATGTAATTTAGCACGATGACAGATAAGTCTGACAAAACCTGGGGAAAGTTTCATGTAAATCACACTCACTGTATCCAATAACATTAAAGATTTTGATTCTAAAGATGCAAAAGCCCAGAGTATGTGGTGTATTTCTAGAAATACACCACATACTTTGGGCTTTTGCATCTTTAGAATCAAAATCTTTAAAAATGCATATCTTGAATTCCTCAAATATGAAAACTTGAGCTGGCAGAGAACAAGTCTTGCCCATCCGCTATTCTAGTGGGAACTAAACCTAGCTCTTTTCTGCCCGGGGAAAAGGAAGCTCGGCCGGGTTTTTTTACTTTGAGCTCAGTTATTGGCTCGAACTAATCACGTGTCCCCTCTAAACCAACTGCTTATTTCTGCTATGGAAACGGATGGCATTTGTGGCCTCCATCTATTTCTAACGCTAACTACACCACTTCTCCCCCAATTTTAATGTTCGGAGTAAAATTTTTATTTCTATTATACTTATCGTCTGTTTCTTATAAAAATATCAGTCTACGTTTATATTTTATATACCCATAGTCTAATTTATACAAAATAGCGGTATACACGGCCACAATCGCACCATTATGTCTTGTGCCATCCGTTCAGTATTTTTCTATATTCTCTATTTCCCTTTACTTTCTGCCTCCTGTTCTCTTATCCATGAATATTATTTTTTGGTCTTCCTCTTTTTCCTCTTACAATGAGATTTCCAAAATAGGAACTGTCTTGTAATGCTATCAACTGGTTTTTGTCAGTGTGTATCCTATCCATCGCCAGCATTGTCTCCTCAGCTTCTGTACTACTGGTGTTTGTCTAATTCTTTCTATCAAATATCAAATCCCCAATGAACATCACCTTCGTGATCACTTTCCTTACCAAAAATTATCTTTACAGCACGCAAGTCCTTCATATCCTCGCTGTTTCCCTAGACATCTTGTCATGCCACTCCGGATCATCCATATATCTTTCAGTCTACTTATTGTGGCCTTGATTATTTTGTTCATTATTTATAACCCTTCTTATACCCAAGGAGATTTCGTCCCTTACATTCTGCGAACGAACCCATTTTTTAAAAGCCTGTAACCAGTTCCGGCCTTAAGGATTTCTCAAGGTGATGCCACGTCTCGTTTTGGTGCCTCTGCCCCACCTCCCGGTGTCATACTGAATTGTCCTCTTATGAGAGTCAATTTCATGCTAATAATAACTTGGATCACAAATAATGCTTACACGTTTAAAAACAAAAATTTCGACGACCTTCGTAAGACGGCGCCAGGTGTGGCCACACCGCTCGCCCCTCCCAAGAGTAAACTCTGGAACTTTCTGGTAATACCTTGTAACCCTTCTATTTTTTTGTTCCTTAACCAGCGGCACTTGGGCTTTCAGCCCTTCGGCCCAATGACATGTCATTGCGAGGCTGGGAAGCCTCTGGACTTTCCTTCCAACCCGCTCCTTCCCATCCACACAGGGTTTATCTCAGGAGCCGTTCAGGTTACTCAGTCAAAATCCCGGTCGTTGACACTTCTTCAAATGCTGACGCCCGTGCTTGAACCTTGAATACCTGGTCACCAGCGCAACGTTGTAACCATTATACCAGCGCGGCTCCCAACCCTTCTATTAAAGTGAGTAATCTCTTAACTATAGGAACAAGGGGCATAACCATTTGGACTAAGCAATGGTATCGACCTAGAAGAAATGTACCACAACGCCATAAGGTATATTTTATTAAAAAAAAAAAAAAAAAAAAAATCAATGTTATTATTATATTAACACAAAACACGTTCTTTTAGACATTTAACCCCCAGCTTAAGTTGCTACGCAAACAATTGGCTGGTTGTTGAGAGTTATGCTTTCTTATGGCGAGGCACGTTACTTTCAACCTAGACTGAACTCCGGTGGTTACATCCGAGCGCTATTTGCCATTCAAAAATTTATGAATTTGTTAACTGAAGCCCTGTGTTTATAAACACTTAGTCCTGAAAAGGACTACTGCCTTCTATCAGCTAGCATGAAGTAGCCCTGAAAAGGGCTAGTCCTGGCCAGGACTGATAGCCCGATCAGCATTGATAGATACTAAGTTCTGAAAAGGACTAACATTATCTATCTGTTACAATGACGAAGCCATGTAAAGGACTTGTCTTGACAAGGACTGCCAGCTACGCCAAATCTGCCCGTAACTCCTTAGTGTGCAGCCTAAATACTGGTTCTATTTTTGTAATGTGAATAACCTTGCAAGTTTTGTCCCTTTATAAAATTTGTCAAAGTAAACATGATCGTCACCCGTGTGTTACCGGGGCCCGAAAGGGGAGCAAAGAATAGTAACACTGTTCCCTGCCATGCATGTCGTAGAAAGCGACTAAGGAGGGTTGGGCATGGGGCTGGTTACCCCATCCTGTAAAAAATTTAAACCACAAAAAACTTCATCAAATATGGACAAATCAAATAAGGAAAATAAAACTCAGCCATCCAAGACAGGGGAAGGTCCTCTCGCAGAGAGGCGTATGATGCAACACAGAGAAAGCCGAAAGGAGTCTGTGTTGCTGACTAACCTTCTTTCTTCTAGGAGAACTTCCAGAGTTTGCACCTGGAATGTTCGGACATTAAACGAACAAGGGAAAGTGGCACAAGTAGCAGCAGAAATGAGGGAATATAAAATCGAGGTTCTGGGAATGTGTGAAACAAAGTGGAAGGGGGTAGACAGGAAGAAACTCATCACAGGTGAATTGGTGCTGTCCTCAGGACATGAAGACGAAAGTGCACACCACAGTGAAGGGGTAGCTCTTATGTTATCTAAAGAAGCACAGAAAGCACTCATTGAATGGGAAGCTGTTGGACCCAGAATAATAACAGCTACTTTTAAAACAGCTAAAAAGAAAATACATGTAAATGTCATCCAATGTTATGCACCAACAAAGAAGAGTCTGTGAAAGAAGCACTTTATACTAGACTACAGGAAATTATGGATAAAGTAAAGAGAAGAGACATCACAATTTTGATGGGAGACATGAATGCAAAGATAAGTACAGTCAACACCGGCTTTGAAGAAGTCATGGGAAAATATGGGCTAGGAATAATGAATGAAAATGGGGAACTATTCTCAAACTTTTGTGCTTCAAATGAACTGGCTATAGGAGGAAGCATGTTTCCACATAAGAGAATACACTAGGCAACATGGATATCACCAGACCATAGAACAGAAAATCAGATGCATAAACAAGAAGTT
This sequence comes from Oreohelix idahoensis, assembly GCA_024509875.1. Lineage (NCBI taxonomy): Eukaryota > Metazoa > Mollusca > Gastropoda > Stylommatophora > Oreohelicidae > Oreohelix > Oreohelix idahoensis. Next base: position 205,264 of record JAMPIV010022079.1, read on the forward strand.
TAGATCATCATTGCATATATAGAGGAGCAGATGTGGCATCAGATCACCACCTTTTGATAGCCAAAGTAAAAATGAAACTCAAGTGATATGCAACAATGCAAAATTATAGACAACAATTTAATGTAGGACATCTAAGAAATCAAGAAACAAGAGACAAATTTGCGGTCACAGTATCCAACAAATTCCAAATGCTCCAACAGCTGGAAGATGTAGAGAATACAGAAGGCTATTGGCCGCAGGTCAAAACTGTATGGAATGAGACGTGAAGAAATACTGGGGAAAAGAGAACGACAACAAAAAGCATGGATAACAACAGAAACCATCAATAAGATAAAGGACAGAAAAAAACAAGAAAGCAGATTTAAACACAAGCAAAACCAGAAGTTCCAAAGCCAAGACTCAAGAAGTGTACACAAAAGCAACCAAAGAAATAAAAAGAAGTATCAAAAGAGACAAGAGGAAGTATATTGAGGAGTTGGCAAGAGAGGCAGAAGATGCTGCAGCCAAAGGAATTATGAGAGAACTGTATAGCAGCACAAAGAAGCTAACAGGGAAATACAAGCAAACAAATTGCCTCATAAAAGACAAGAATGGAAAACTGCTCAGCAATATACAAGAGCAAATGAAGAGGTGGACAGAATATTTTGAGGACCTTCTCAATAGACCAGCTCCACAAAACCCCCCGGACATCCAGCCAGCAGAAGAAGAGCTACAAATTAACGGTGAAAGACCAACGAAGGAAGAAATAAAGAAAGCCATAAAGCTTCTAAGAGATGGAAAAGCGTCTGGACCTGATGGCATTCCAGCAGAGGCCATCAAAGCAGATATCGACACGGCTACAGAGATGTTATATAAATTACTTGGTAAAGTCTGGAAAAGGAAGAGATACCAGCAGAATGGAAGGAAGGATATCTGGTTAAGTTGCCTAAGAAGGGAAATTTACAAGAGTGCACAAATTATAGAGGAATTATGTTACTATCAGTGCCATGAAAAGTATTAAACAGGATTATCCTTGAGAGATTAAAAGAGTCCATAGACAAGAAACTGAGAGATGAACAAGCAGGTTTTCGACAAAAAAAATCATGTACAGACCAGATAGCCACTTTGAGAATAATAGTTGAACAAAGTCTGGAATGGAATTCACCACTGTACATCGGATTTGTGGACTACGGAAAGGCATTTGACAGTGTAGACAGAGAATCACTTTGGAAATTGATGAGGTATTATGGAGTTCCCCTGAAGATCATTAATTTGATAAAGAAAACATATGAAGACATGACATGCAGAGTTCTTCACGAAGGACAGCTTACAGAACCGTTTGTGATAAGAACAGGAGTGCGACAGGGATGCCTCTTGTCTCCATTTCTTTTCTTACTAGCAATAGACTGGGTTATGAGAACATCAACAACACACAACAGAAATGGAATCCAGTGGACTCTGACTAAGCAGTTGGATGATCTGGATTTTGCTGATGACTTGGCTCTTCTGTCCCATAACCGTAATCAGATGCAGGACAAATTGAAAACACTCGATGAGAGGTCACAGCAATTGGGTCTGAAAATACACAGGGAAAAGACAAAAATAATGAGAATAAATGCCGGTAATGATAACAGGGTTGAACTTGAAGAAACACCAATACAAGATGTAGTATCGTACACATATCTTGGCAGCAATATAGACAAAGTTGGAGGGACAGACAGTGATATCAAAGTAAGAATACAAAAGGCAAGAGGAGCTTTCATTGCATTGGGAAATATATGGAGAACAAGAGAAATCGGATCCAACACGAAAATAAGAATCTTCAACTCAAATGTGAAGTCAGTCCTATTGTATGGCTCTGAGACATGGAGAACAACAAAGACAACAACCAAAAAGCTACAGACTTTCATAAATGGGTGCTTGCGTAGAATAGAGGGATTGAAATGGTATGACAAGGTTACCAACGTGGAACTGAGGACAAGAACTAGACAAGTGCCAGTGGAACAAGAGATGAGAAGAAGACGATGGCGATGGATTGGACACACACTGAGGAGACCTGTTGATAGCATTACAAGGCAGTCCTTGTTCTGGAACCCCCAGGGCAAGAGAGGCAGAGGTAGACCAAGATGCACATGGAGAAGAGAGCTGGAAACTGAGGTGAAAATGACGAGGAGAACGTGGAAAGAACTTGAGATGATGGCACGTGACAGGAGGACTTGGCATGTGTTTGTTGAAGGCCTATGGTCCTTTGGGAGTGGAGGGTTATGAAACACGATCGCTTTGTGACTATATTTATATCTCTCTGTGTCCATCTGTCTCTTACATCTTGGATTAACGAAATTTCCATAATCTTACAATATCATTCCATTATATACGATCATTTTTTCAAGGTATTTCTTGTCTGTCTTTCCTTTCTTCGTCCTGTTTTTTTTTTTTTTTTTTTTTGAAAGATCAACTTACCATTTGTTTTTTGGGGCTCTGAGTGGCTGTCGTGGAATATTCTAATCCACATATATAAATTATTAGGTAAATATGAAGCCTAACAAATAAAATTAATAAAGAAAAGAGCAATGGTAAAATAACAGTGCTGTCACAAAGAAGGTACTCGAAATCCCCCTTGTTTTCTGCTTCGTCTGCAAATTGTAACGCTTTCACGTTGATAGTAAAAACTTACTGTATTATACCCGCTTTCTTCAATGAAACGTGTGCTGTATTTCTTGGAAAAACATTGAGAGGCAGACTGCGTAATGACCTAAATTAATCCTAACATTAATTATACTGCGTTACCAAAACGAACGAATAGATGGACTCAAATAGAAAGAGAGAGGGGCGAATAAAATCAGGAACGCATGCAAAATTAAACACGCGTCTCGCTATTAATGCCACCCCCAACAAGCGTAACGCGATACACAATTACTACTATCACGCGTGTTAGGCTACATGCACTAACTTTTTCGGACGAACAGTGATAAAATACACTACCCTTCCCAGAGTTAGGTTTTAAAATCATAAAAAACGCTTATTAGGAAAGATAACAATAGATGGGTTTACGTTTGAAAACGTTACAGTACCCAGACAGCACATCTTCGAAACAGGAGGTAGAAGAAATTGCATATTTTGAACGCAGCCACGTAGCTCTTTTAAATTTGGATATTTGGGTTCCTTAGGGCTTGCTGACAAAGAATATGTAAAACGTTACGCAAATAGTCCAGGAATTAATAAATTATAACCAAAATAAAATAGTGGGGATGCCTGACAACATGGAATCATTTCTGCTCATAAAATTTTTTTATAACGTGTTTGAAAAAACCTTACGTTACAGAAATAGCCTACCATGTAAACTCCAAATTGATTGGAGCGCAACAAATGAAAGACTAACCACGATTGGTCGGGCTATAAATACTATCTATCGTTGTTAGGGGAGACGTGGAAAGGTAACATTTTTTCAAACACTTGTCGAAACGTGGCTCCATTGGCTAGACTCGCTGATATACTCACTTAGGAGCGTTAGTTCGAGACCACTAGTGCAAATAAGCTTGATAAAGCAACAGTGCGTTGAAGCCAGCTCATATTTTGCTAAATAAAAGCCTGGAACATAAGCAGATGGGAATTTGTGCCAGAATTCATTGCTAATCAACGTATCTGTGTTTGTTTCCATGAATTGTGGTAAGCTTGAAACATTCAGTATCTTTTAATGAAAATTGAATGTGAATTGTTAATTTATGCCCGTATATATGTGTAGTTCAGTAGCAAACATGATGTAAAGCCTATAATGCTCCCGCCTGAACAGAAGGTGTCGGAGGAAAGTAAAACTGCATGGAATGGCCAAACAGTACACTGACACCTAGATTATTGATTAGACAGAAATAATGCTGGAAGTGCAGAGGCGTGGTAACCATTAAGGACGTTAATACTGGAATAAAGTATTTCACATGAAGCTGATAGTTGGCCTAACGCTCTGAACTCAATGTTTGTGATGTGTTGTGATCAGTGTAAAAAGAGAGTATAAGTTAGTTATGAAGTAGAAGGTACATCCTTCTTGATTTCAGGGACCGTGGTCTTGATGGTACTGAGCAGCACCTGGTCAGAGCTTTGCTGAATCCAGAGTCGGACAGCATACTCCTTGGTCTTTTTAGCTATCAGTGAGGTGTCTCCAGAGCCCAGGGGAGAATTCGAGCAGAGGAGTCCTTTCCTGCCGCCATCACGCAAGATAAGCTGATTTGGCCAGCTGAGCTCAACATTATGTCCCCTCATCTTGAAATGACTTTGTAAAAATAACATTCAGAGGGGAATTTAATTGTCTTAATATCAGGAACTGAGAACATCTCCAATACTAGTCCCAAAAGACAAACTATTGAAGTCATGATGACAAATACCAACAGAGCTTGAACAAAACAAAACCAGTATTACCTCATATTACTACTACACAACTGACACACATAGGATATTTTTAATAATATATGTCACTACAATATTCATATTGATAAAGTCTGTACATATACTTGTAATTAAAATTGATTGTGATTCCTGGTTCCTTTGTATTTGAATCAGGACACATATACCTTTATGACAACAATGAATACATATTGTTATTTGAAAAGTTATCAGTGACTCCTTAAGATATTCTCATAGAGTGTTATATGTATGTGAGTGTCACAGTGTTGTCAAGAGTAGTGGTGTGGTGAAGTGGGATGTTATAAATATTTATATGGGACTTAGTGTACTGACTGAGATCAGCTGTGAAGGTATCTATATCTATTAAGAGTAGTGTATTATAGATAACCTTACTTGCTACCACATATCTATATATCTCAGTCAGAATTATTCTGGAATAGTGTGATGACTACGTTATGTGTCTAGGGTATGTGTATGATGAAGTGTAAGTCACAACAACAGACAGATAAACAATTAAATTTAATCCACTACTCTTGACAACACTGTGACACTCACATACATATAACACCTATGATAATATCTTAAGGAGTCACTGATAACTTTTCAAATATCAATATGTATTCATTGTTGGCATGAATGAATATGTGTCCTGATTCAACTACAAAGGGAACCAGGAATCACAATCAATTTAAATTACAAGTTATATGTACAGAATTTATCAATATGAATATAGTAGTGACATATATTATTAAAAATATCCTATGTGTGTCAGTTGTGTAGTAGCAATATGAGGTAATACTGGTTTTGTTTTGTTCAAGCTCTGTTGGTATTTGTCATCATGACTTCAATAGTTTGTCTTTAGGGACTAGTATTGGAGATGTTCTCAGTTCCTGATATTAAGACAATTAAATTCCCCTCTGAATGTTATTTTTATAAAGTCATTTCAAGATGAGGGGGCATAATGTTGAGCTCAGCTGGCCAAATCAGCTTATCTTGCGTGATGGCGGCAGGGAAAGACTCCTCGGCTCGAATTCTCCTCTGGGCTCTGGAGACACCTCACTGATAGCTAAATGGACCAAGGAGTATGCTGTCCGACTCTGGATTCAGCAAAGCTCTGACCAGGTGCTGCTCAGTACCATCAAGACCACGGTCCCTGAAAACAAGAAGGATGTACCTTCTACTTCATAACTAATTGATACTCTAGTTCTACACTGAGCACAATACAACACAAACATTGAGTTCAGAGCGTTAGGCCAACTGTCAGCTTCATCTGAAATACTTTATACCAGTATTTACCTCCTTAATGGTTACCACGCCTCTGCACTTCCAGCATTATTTCTGTCTAATCAATCATCCAGGTGTCAGTGTACTATTTGGCCATTCCATGCCGTTTTACTTCCCTCCGACACCCTCTGTTCAGGCTGGAGCATTATAGGCTTTATCTCCTGTTTGCCACTGAACTACACATATATATATACAGGCATAAATTAACAATTTACATTCAATTTTCATTAAAAGATACTGAATGGTTCAAGCTTACCACAATTTCATGGAAATAAACACAGATACGTTGATTAGCAATGAATTCTGGCACAATTACTGGCACAAATTCCCATCTGCTTATGTTCCAGGCTTTTATTTAACACAAATATGAGCTGGCTTCAACGCACTGATGCTTTATCAAGCTTATTTAAACAAGTGGTTTCGAACTAACGCTCCTAAGTGATTATATCAGCGAGTCTAGCCAATGAGGCCCCGTTTCGACAAGTGTTTGAAAAAATGTTACCTTCCCCCGTCTCCCCTAACAACCAAGATAGTATTTATAGCCCGACCAATCGTGGTTAGTCGTTCATTTGTTGCGCTCCAATCAATTTGGAGTTTACATGGTAGGCTAATTCTGTAACGTAAGATTTTTTTCAAACACGTTATAAAAAAATTTTATGAGCAGAAATGATTCCATGCTGTCAGGCATCCCCACTATTTTATTTTGGGTATAATTTATTAATTCCTGGACTATTTGCGTAACGTTTTACATATTCTTTGTCAGCAAGCCCTAAGGAACCCAAATATCCAAATTTAAAAGAGCTACGTGGCTGCGTTCAAAATATGTATTTTCTACCTCCTGTTTCGAAGATGTGCTGTCTGGGTACTGTTATGTTTTCAACCGTAAACCCATCTAATGTTATCTTTTCTAATAAGAGTTTTTCAGGATTTATAAACCTAACTCTGGGATGGGTAATGTATTTTATCACTGTCCGTCTGAAAAAAAGTTAGTGCATGTAGTCTTACACGCGTGATGGCAGCATTTGTGTATCGCGCGACGCGTGTTGCATGCGTTCCTGATTTTCAGCCCTCCCTCTCTCTTTATCCTTTAGTCCATCTGTTCGTTCGTTCCGCCGTGTATAAAATGGAATGAATGAAATATTTAAATTAGGTCATTGATCCGCTGGGTATCTCAATGTTTTTCCAAGAAATACAGCACACGTTTCATTGAAGAACGCGGGTAATAATATAGTAGGCTTTTACTATCAACGTGAAAGCGTTACAATTTGCAGATGAAGCAGAAAACAAGGGGATTTCGAGTACTGTCATTGTGACAGCACTGTTCTTTACCATTCTTCTTCCTTTATTTATTATATGTATTTATTAGGCTTTATATTTACCTAATAATTTATATATGTGGATTAGAATATTCCACGACACCTCCCCTCTTAAAACAGACATTATATGTCAGTCCTTTATTCTATATACACATAGAGAAATTTATTATTATTTCTGGGGTTTACGGTGATTCTCATCACACGGATGGCGGCTTAAAAAATCAGCTCCCAAATTGGTTTTTCCAGATATATACTCAATGCTAAAATTATAGGGAGCCAGAAGTAAAGACCATCGGAGTAACCTAGAGTTCTCATGCTTAGCCTGTGCTAGAAACGATAAAGGTTTGTGATCTGTTTGCAACTTAAATGCCTTCCCATATAGATAAATATTGAATTTCTTTATTGCCCATATTACTGCAAGACATTCCTTTTCGCTAGTTGAGTAGTTGATTTCAGCTTTATTCAACTTTCTGCTAGCATATGCCACTGGGCTTAATTCCCCATCCAATGCATCTGATTTCTGTAGTAGAGTTGCTCCTAGCCCAATATTACTGGCATCCGTCCTTACAATGAATTCTTGACTTAAGTCAGGTAATTTCAAAATGGGTTTACTTGTGAGCTTTTCCTTCAATTCTTGGTAAGTCATTTCACATTGTGGTGTCCATGTAATGCGATCTGGATGTCCTTTACGTGTCAATTCAGTTAACGGTGCACATATGGAATTAAAGTTTTTGATATACTTCTGGTAGAAACCACATAATGAGACAAAGGATCTCACGTCCTTCTTGGTTTGTGGTCTCGGGGCTTTCTGTAGTTTCTCTAAATTCTTTGGGTCAGGGGTCATGTTTCCCTGATAAACTGTGTGTCCCAAAAATTCCAATTCTTTACATCCAACGCAACATTTGGTTGGTCGGGCTGTTAAATTTGCCTCCCTAAGTCGATCAAACAGCATGTTCAGAGAGTCAATGTGTTCCTCAAATGTTTCTGTTGCTATAAGGATATCATCCATAAAATTTGTTATACAGGGATTATTCAGAGGATCCAATAATTTTCTCATCATTCTAGAGAAGACACTAGGCGCATTCTTCAATCCAAATGGCAATCTATTAAACTCATAGTGTCCTTCTGAGGTACTAAAAGCTAGGTATGGTCTAACCTCAGGCTTTACTGGAATCTGATAGTATCCTTTACTCAGATCCACTTTTGAGAAATATTTAGCTTTATTTAGCCTGGCAAACAGCTGATTTGTATCCGGCAATGGATCCACCTGTCCTTCTGTAATAGCATTCAGTCTCCTGTAATCTATACAGAGTCTATGTTCTCCAGAGGGCTTCCTTAAGAGTACAACACCGGAACTATACGAAGACTCACTGTGCGAAATAATTCCTTCCTTCAACAGATAGTCTATCTCTTCCTTCAAAGCTTTCTCCTTAGCAAACGGAATCGAATATGGTTTCATACAGACAGGTGTGGAGTCTATTAGTTTCATATCATATTCCAATAGGTTTGTATGCCCTGGTCGGTCTGTTAACACCTCTGCATGATTATTTAGAACCTGTTGCACTCTCTCTTTCTGAGTTTTCGTTAAATGTGTACTGATTTTCACCTGTGCTGCTGTCTCACAGGGGTGTAATGGATATTCAAATGATGAAAGTGGTTCCTTTTTCATCTCCATGGCGATGGACAAGGTCAACAAGTGTGTCTCTTCCTGATGTTCTCTTTCCAAATATTTCTTCAGGAGATTCACATGATAGATTTTTTCTTTCCCCTTCTTATCTATCTTATAATTTGTTCTAGACACCTTCTCTAGAACTGTATATGGACCCTGCCATCCAATTTGTAACTTATTCTGACTCCCAGGCAAAAGAAGCAGTACTTTCTCTCCCACAGCCAAATTTCTGTCCTTCGCCTTCCTGTTATAATAGGCAGCATGTTTCTTCCTGGCTTGTTTCAAATTTTCATTGGCAAGTTTCCAGCCAGTTTTTAACCGAGTGGTCAGCTCATTCACATATTGGTATGAAGATGTAATGTTTTCCTCTGCCTTTTCATCAGTCCACGTTCTTAACAAGCTACATATGGACCTTTAATTGTGTGGACCTATTTGTCCATGCACCGGTATGGTCTCTTCCACTCGAAGCTTTATAGTGATGATTTTTCCTCCCAGAATTATCATTCACAAAACGACCGCTACCAATTTTTCTTGTCTTGGGGCTTTCTCCCCACTTAAAATTCTTGATGAGAGATTTCCTCCCTACATCTTCTTCCTCCAGTTTGTTTAAGTCCGATTGAGGGATTGTCGGCTTATCCTGGGGTAAGACATCTTTTTGCACTCTCCGCATAGTGGCCATTGTAAAACAGTTAAGTGAAGCTTGTCCGTGAAAAGGGGCTTCCCATTCCATTTGGTCCACTTTATCAAATTTATATCTCTTTTTATTATCAGGCCTAATTTTGCCCCGGGGCGTGTCCAGGTCCTGATCCATGTTCCCACTTGTGGGTGTTCCCTCATGTGCTATGCTACACCTTTCTACAAAATTTTCAATGTCCCATCTTGCTTTGGGCCAATAATAATTGTGAGCCACCTTTTGAATGATGGTACCTATCTTCTCATGGTCCCCATCTGGTTTCACATGTAGGCTCCTTATTAATTCTGTCCTGTATCTTTTAGGAAGAACCAGCTGTCCGTGACCTTTGGATCTAGCTCCAGTCTTCCTATACATCAACTTGTTTTTCATGTAAAAATCTCCCTTGCCTGGAGTTGTATGACAAGTTGACAATTTTCTGAAACAAGGCTTGAGTGTTTTATCCCCAGCCTGTGCCTTCCTCATCTCTTCTGGAGTGGTATCTAACATAATATCCTCCTCCTGTCTTGAGGTCGACCTGACCTGAAGGGTTGCCATATACACAGGTTTCCTTCTGCAACGGTCAGTGTCATGATTGTCCATCTGACAATTCTTACACCACCTTTTTCCTTGGTTGAAAGATTTTCTTTCATTATATTTCCTTTCATCGAATTGTGGGAATTTATTTTTATTTTCATACCGTGGCCTATCAAATTGGTGCTTACCTTTATTTTGATCCCTAGGATCAAATTTATTAAAGTTCTGTGGTGCCCTAAAGTTATCCACTTGTTTCTTTTTATTACCTGTTACCTCTGCTTGAGCTGCTTGATACCTTTCAGCAACATTTAGCAACTCACCCAGCCTCTCTGCACCTTGTTCCATGAGAAACTTTCTCAGGTCTGGAGCCATGGACTCTCTTAATTGCTCTATAAGGACCATTTCCTTAAGATCTTGGGTTTTCCCCAGAGAAGTCCATTTCTCCAAGTATGTCTCTATTCGTGCAGAGAACTGGTGATAGGTTTCACCTGACAGTAGTTTAGCATTCCTAAATTTTTTCCTATAAAATTCTGCATTCTTTTCATACCTTAACAAAAGAGCCTGCTTTAGCATGTCATAATTTTCCTGATCACCTCTGCTCATTTTTGCAAAAACTTCATAAGCTGCCCCACGAAGTCCCTGAGATAACTTTAAGCTCCACCTTTCTCTCTCTAACCCATACGTGGTAGCTAATAGCTCATACCTATTTAGGTAGCTCTCTATATCATCGTCTTTCTCAACAAAATGATCTAAATGAAAATTCATAGCTGAGGTTGAGGCTCCTTGAGTAACCGTAGCATCAGAGGCAAAGGGACTGGCACCATTTTCAGGAGCATGGCCTTGAAACTCAAACTCCCTTAGTCGTAACTCATGTTCCCTTTGTAATCTTTTATCTTCTGCTTCCCTTTCTGCAGCTAATTTCCTCTCTTCTCTTTCTGCAGCCTGTCTTCTTTCCTCGGCTTCTCTTTCTGCAGCTAATCTTTTGTCTTCTCTTTCTGCTTCCAATTTCTTAGCCTCAGCCTCAATCTGCAACCTCTTAATTTCCCTTTCAGCCTCTAACCTTCTTTCGGCTTCAAACCTTCTTTCTTCGCGTTCAATAAATTTGTCACATTCCGTGGTGACATAGGCAACCATAACTTGCCCATCTAATCCTAACTCTTTTGCAGTCTGAACAGCAGCAGATCGAAACTTGGCCAGGTCCGCCATTGTCTATCAGGTAAATTTCTACAATGTCTAACCAACAATTTAATCTCTAAATATATCTAATGGACAACACAGGCACCGTGAGCTCAACCTTATTTAATTCCACCCAAGGATACCTTTTAATTCTGATATTCCCTGAAGTGAATTACTCCCAATATTTTTAATAGGGAAAGATTCAAAATCCCAAGAGCGAGACCCCAATATATGTGGTGAAGTGGGATGTTATAAATATTTATATGGGACTTAGTGTACTGACTGAGATCAGCTGTGAAGGTATCTATATCTATTAAGAGTAGTGTATTATAGATAACCTTACTTGCTACCACATATCTATATATCTCAGTCAGAATTATTCTGGAATAGTGTGATGACTACGTTATGTGTCTAGGGTATGTGTATGATGAAGTGTAAGTCACAACAACAGACAGATAAACAATTAAATTTAATCCACTACTCTTGACAACACTGTGACACTCACATACATATAACACTCTATGAGAATATCTTAAGGAGTCACTGATAACTTTTCAAATATCAATATGTATTCATTGTTGGCATGAATGAATATGTGTCCTGATTCAACTACAAAGGGAACCAGGAATCACAATCAATTTAAATTACAAGTTATATGTACAGAATTTATCAATATGAATATAGTAGTGACATATATTATTAAAAATATCCTATGTGTGTCAGTTGTGTAGTAGCAATATGAGGTAATACTGGTTTTGTTTTGTTCAAGCTCTGTTGGTATTTGTCATCATGACTTCAATAGTTTGTCTTTAGGGACTAGTATTGGAGATGTTCTCAGTTCCTGATATTAAGACAATTAAATTCCCCTCTGAATGTTATTTTTATAAAGTCATTTCAAGATGAGGGGGCATAATGTTGAGCTCAGCTGGCCAAATCAGCTTATCTTGCGTGATGGCGGCAGGGAAAGACTCCTCGGCTCGAATTCTCCTCTGGGCTCTGGAGACACCTCACTGATAGCTAAATGGACCAAGGAGTATGCTGTCCGACTCTGGATTCAGCAAAGCTCTGACCAGGTGCTGCTCAGTACCATCAAGACCACGGTCCCTGAAAACAAGAAGGATGTACCTTCTACTTCATAACTAATTGATACTCTAGTTCTACACTGAGCACAATACAACACAAACATTGAGTTCAGAGCGTTAGGCCAACTGTCAGCTTCATCTGAAATACTTTATACCAGTATTTACCTCCTTAATGGTTACCACGCCTCTGCACTTCCAGCATTATTTCTGTCTAATCAATCATCCAGGTGTCAGTGTACTATTTGGCCATTCCATGCCGTTTTACTTCCCTCCGACACCCTCTGTTCAGGCTGGAGCATTATAGGCTTTATCTCCTGTTTGCCACTGAACTACACATATATATACAGGCATAAATTAACAATTTACATTCAATTTTCATTAAAAGATACTGAATGGTTCAAGCTTACCACAATTTCATGGAAATAAACACAGATACGTTGATTAGCAATGAATTCTGGCACAATTACTGGCACAAATTCCCATCTGCTTATGTTCCAGGCTTTTATTTAACACAAATATGAGCTGGCTTCAACGCACTGATGCTTTATCAAGCTTATTTAAACAAGTGGTTTCGAACTAACGCTCCTAAGTGATTATATCAGCGAGTCTAGCCAATGAGGCCCCGTTTCGACAAGTGTTTGAAAAAATGTTACCTTCCCCCGTCTCCCCTAACAACCAAGATAGTATTTATAGCCCGACCAATCGTGGTTAGTCGTTCATTTGTTGCGCTCCAATCAATTTGGAGTTTACATGGTAGGCTAATTCTGTAACGTAAGATTTTTTTCAAACACGTTATAAAAAAATTTTATGAGCAGAAATGATTCCATGCTGTCAGGCATCCCCACTATTTTATTTTGGGTATAATTTATTAATTCCTGGACTATTTGCGTAACGTTTTACATATTCTTTGTCAGCAAGCCCTAAGGAACCCAAATATCCAAATTTAAAAGAGCTACGTGGCTGCGTTCAAAATATGTATTTTCTACCTCCTGTTTCGAAGATGTGCTGTCTGGGTACTGTTATGTTTTCAACCGTAAACCCATCTAATGTTATCTTTTCTAATAAGAGTTTTTCAGGATTTATAAACCTAACTCTGGGATGGGTAATGTATTTTATCACTGTCCGTCTGAAAAAAAAAAAATTAGTGCATGTAGTCTTACACGCGTGATGGCAGCATTTGTGTATCGCGCGACGCGTGTTGCATGCGTTCCTGATTTTCAGCCCTCCCTCTCTCTTTATCCTTTAGTCCATCTGTTCGTTCGTTCCGCCGTGTATAAAATGGAATGAATGAAATATTTAAATTAGGTCATTGATCCGCTGGGTATCTCAATGTTTTTCCAAGAAATACAGCACACGTTTTATTGAAGAACGCGGGTAATAATATAGTAGGCTTTTACTATCAACGTGAAAGCGTTACAATTTGCAGATGAAGCAGAAAACAAGGGGATTTCGAGTACTGTCATTGTGACAGCACTGTTCTTTACCATTCTTCTTCCTTTATTTATTATATGTATTTATTAGGCTTTATATTTACCTAATAATTTATATATGTGGATTAGAATATTCCACGACAAGTGGATTAAATTTAATTGTTTATCTGTCTGTTGTTGTGACTTACACTTCATCATACACATACCCTAGACACATAACGTAGTCATCACACTATTCCAGAATAATTCTGACTGAGATATATAGATATGTGGTAGCAAGTAAGGTTATCTATAATACACTACTCTTAATAGATATAGATACCTTCACAGCTGATCTCAGTCAGTACACTAAGTCCCCTATAAATATTTATAACATCCCACTTCACCACAGTGGCTAAGAGGTAAGGCGTCCATCTCCAATTCTAAAGGTACAGGGTCCAATTCCCAGTAGGGGGGGAATATAATTTACGGAATTTTTTTTTCAGAACTAGTGGTCCTAATGATGTCGTACTACCAGGCCCTCACAGAGGTCAAGAGAGGCACGGGCGACTTCCATTTTTGAGGCCCCTTCCCCCCTTCCCCAGTAAATTAAAAAATGAAGAAGTGCGAAAACAATGATACAAAACTAATAGTATATTTGAAATGTTTACATTTAATACAATAACGATTTTAACACAGAAAAAGAACTTTGTAACATTTTGTAATAAACGTTCCCATTTTTATTGAACACGTGATTTTCTAGCTTATTTGTGTGCACATTCACCAATTAAACTGGAAAAATCTAGTTTTCTTGCAATGTCATAGTTTATGTTAAGTATAGCAAGGCCATTCCAACGATCTTGTCCCATAGTTGAACGGTAGTAATTCTTGACCTGGTTCAGCACATTGAATGACCGTTCACCCGAAGCTACTGATGCGGGTAAACTCTGAAAAATCCTCAACGCAACAGTGACATTAGAAAAAACACTAGAAAGTCCAAGTCGAAGTATTTCTTGAAGTAATTCGTTTGGCTTAAAGTCAGTTTAAAGTTGACGGAATGCATTCGCTTGAGGAAAATCATCTCATCAAACAGATCCAGGCATATTTCTTTTGCGTACTTCCTTTGGAATTTTTCTGCTGATGAACGTAGATCTTCAATACTGAGGTCATTAAATTTCCAGAGAAACTCAAACAGGTTACTAATTATATTGAGTGACTCAAACCGCTTTCTAAGACCTGATATTATTGAGTCAACAATAACAAAGAAGACATTGATTCTATAGAGTCGCTCAACATCAGAATCATTACAAAGTTTGCGGCTGCAGGTAAACTGAGATGATGTACCAATATTCTGACTCTGCGCTACCAATTTGGCCTCATTCAAGATCGCAACCCACTGTTCACGAACCTTCTGAATGTCAGCAATGAGGCTTTCAATGTTACCCCTCTCAACATCAAGCGTCGCATTACGTGCTTCAATCACCAGATTCGTCTGGTGGATCATTATATGTAACTTAATCCACAGGGATGTCATTAGAACAAATTCAATTTTTGACATGTATTTCTTGATAGAAGTAAGTTCAATTCGAGCCTGTACAGTGAGATTGAGATATTCCAGTTCACTTAAAGCCTTTCTTACTTCACCCATATGATGTGCAATTGGTCTTACTCCATCAATCCTTGCAGACAATCTAGTTTTTGACATCCCATGCAGTGAAACAGGAAGATGTTGCTTTAAGATTTCCCACCTTTGAGGACTGCTACTTAATAAATTGTACATTTGCTGTATTTTTCCAAAGTACTTGACTGCCTCTTTACATGATTCAGCACAGTCAACACCTACAAGGTTTAATGTGTGTTTTCCACAGCTAGAGAAAATGCATCTAGGGTTATGCTCAAGGAGAATTGTTTGTACACCATTATATTTGCCAGCCATGTTCGATCCATTATCACAGCCTTGGCCGATGCAGTATTGAAAATCTAACCCCAACTCTTCTAGCATTGTTAGAACTTGAGCAGCAATTTCCCTTCCAGTCTTTTTGTCAAATTGTCAAAACACAAAAAGCTCTCTTCGATTGAAAATTCTGAGCTGTTATTGAAAATCTTTATATATCGTATGACGATAGTGGTTTGTTCTTTGTTAGAACTATCTGGCGTAGCATCAACAATTATTGAAAAAATATTTGGCGTTTTGGATCTCATTAAGAATAGATTTTTGTACAAATGATCTACAAATGTTAATGAAGTCATTCTGGATGTGTGTGGAGAGATAATGTACTTGTGGATGTGTGTGGAGACATAATGTACTTGTGGATGTGTGTGGAGAGATAATGTACTTGCATGCGCTTCTGATTCTTTTGTGACTCTCGAACCTTTTCAACATGTTCAAAGAGAAGTGCATCATATTTACTAAGCAGTTCAATTATGCCTAGAAAGTTTCCATTGCTGTGGTCACCTATGCGGTTACTAGAACCAAAGAACGCCAGTCCCCGCTCGGAAAGAAAAAGAATAACATTGAGGATCCGCTCAAGAATTTTCTTCCACGAATTGACTTCTGTTGTGAGATTAGCCAAGAGTAAATTCTCTAGCGACTTATCAGCAGATAAAGCTATACTTGCTGACTTCAGTGCCACATAGTTTTCTTTGTGGGATATTGAACTCTCATTTGATGGTATTCTGTCTTTCAACTTCCCCCAGCCTTTGTTGATGCTCCAGCCTGTTTTATTGGCCAGCAATAATGTATTTGTGGAACATTTATTGAAAATGAAGCATGGCACAGTACAGAGATTGTTTTACTGTACTCCAACATAACCAGTCTCTGGTGCAAGTTTCACCGTTGGGTAGAATTTTTGTCAGCAGACGAGTAGGGAAAGCTTGATTTTCAGCATCGTCTGGAATCTTACTTCTAATTTCAAAAGTTGTGATTTTGAGAAAAGGCTGCATTTGAACTCCATTGTTCTATGTCAATAACTCCAATGTCATTCACAAACGAAGTGCTAGTACTGATAAATGATTCTTAACATGTAAGATTTTCCTGTTGCTGACGAGTTTCAGGTTCGCAAATGGGATCTTCTGATGACTGTTGGTGCTACTGATAACATATCTCTTTTGACACTGACAGCATTGTTAGACATTGGTAGTTTAGTATTCTCTGTTGCTGTTGAATTGTTGTCATCTGGCGTACTTTCTTCTGCCAAATCAAACATAAAATCGTCTGCTCCATGTGCTGGTGTATCACTTTCTTGAACAATATCTTCACACTCATTTAATATCATTGAAATATTATCCGTTAAATTTGCACAAGTTTCATTGTCTGTAGCACTGTCCATTGAGTGGGATGAGTTGAAAAATGAGGTAATTGATCTCGGTGAATTAGCTGCAGCTTCATGTGCTTTTTTTAGCCCGTCTCTTGCTTGCGTCACTATCAAATCTCCTTTTCATAGTGAATGGTGAGTGGTGACCTATTAATGTATGAGATTAAACATTAAAATTTGCAATAAAAAAACAAAACATTAAATAACCAGATCACTTTGAGAAATACTGTAAAAATAGGTCAATTGAAACTCTTTATGTAAATATGTTTGTATCTTTACAAGAGAAACATTGACATACTTTTTGACTGTTTCAAAACTCCAGCCCTGCATTCCCGTGGGTTATATTGCCCTGCATACTACCACCTGGTCACTTGGACATGGAGATCGGATACCTAGCTTTCTCGGATAAGGGCGAAAAAAATAGGAGGTCCCGTATGCACGTTGCGCACGTTAAAAATCCTACGGTAGTTGGAAATCGTAAAGATTAGGCCATAAGGTCACTGCCCTGGAAAAAGTTACAAATTAGAAACTTACCTACCACATACAAATTGGAAGAGTGTGCGATTCCTATAAACATACATTGGGATTCTCGCTGGTGGTACGGAGTTCGTGCACTGTGTTGAGCTCCTCCTTGTGTGATGAAAGGGAGGAAATCGGAGCACTGACAGAGTTGTCCGTGTGCAATGAAGATAGTCCTTACAAATCCAAACCAAACCAAACCAAATTGTTTCGTATAGTCGTTGATATGTTTCCTTGTCACCATTCAAATGTTTCGACAATCCAATACAACATTCCCTTATAAAAGAATTATTTTATCCCTTCCTGGGTCACGTTATTATGCTACATCTTTTTACATCAAAGTTACAGTCTTTGTCATGGTGCGTTTATCTGGCGGGTAATTGAATTTTGCGCCTATTGAAACAAGGTACATGTTTTCTCCATACTTAATAATGGTGGATATTTGATTCTGGATCCAATTTGTAGAATTTTCCCCATTTGCATTTCGGGTGTGCGTTAACAAGCATGTTTTATTTAAACTTAGCGATAATGAGAATAAATGCAAGAAATGATAACAAGGTGGAACTTAGAGAAACACCAATACAAGATGTAGAATTGTACACATATCTTGGTAGTACTGTAATATAGACAAAGTTGGAGGGGCAGACAGTGATATCAAAATAGGAATACAAAAAGCAAGAGGCGCTTTCATTGCATTTGGAAACATGGAGATCAAGAGACATCAAGTCCAATGCGAAAATAAGAATCTTCAACTCAAATGTCAAGTCAGTCCTATTGTATGGCAGTGAAACATGGAGAACAACAAAAACAACAACCAAAAAGCTACAGACTTTTATAAACGGGTGTTTGCGTAGAATAGAAGGACTGAAATGGTATGACAAAGTCACAAATGTGGAATTGATGACAAGAACCAGACAAGTGCCAGTGGAACAAGAGTTGAGAAGAAGACGCTGGCGATGGATAGGACACACATTGAGGAGACCTGTTGATAGCATTACAAGGCAGTCCTTATTCTGGAATCCACTGGGAAAGAGAGTCAGAGGTAGACCAAAAAACACATGGAGAAGAGAACTGGAAACAGAGGTGAAAATGATGAGGAAAACATGGAAAGAACTTGAGTGGATGGCATGGGACAGGAAGACTTGGCATGTGTTTGTTGAAGGCCTATGCTCCTTGGGGAGCTAAAGGGTATTGATTGATTGATTGATTTAACAGATAGCAGTAGATAATGTCGGGATATCGTTCTATTCGCAATAAATCGACCGATTTAGTCTCAAGTGGATATTCCCTTAAATCATGATTCAGAGAAGGAGTAATAGTAAATTTTAATTGTAATTTTGTGTTTTTGGTTTTTTTTTTTTTTTTTTTTTTAATTGACAATCTGTAGCCGGACTCTTAGTTCGTCGACAGATAATCTGTTTTGAAAATCTACATCCGGACTCTTAGTTTGTCGACAGATAATCTAGTAAAAAATCTACATGTCATGCATTGTTTATGTTTAGAGCGCTATCGCTCAAGATACATAAAAGTCGACAAATTCGGATGCCAGAAATTCGGACCACCCGAGAGTCCGGACTTATTTTGAAAACTCGTACTTTTCAAAATATCCGGGCTGTTGTAAATGTTCCACCCACAGGTTGTGCAGTAAACGCAACAGACGTGGCGGAAATGAACGAATAAATACACTCATTTTTATAAATGAACCATTTTGTATTTGTTAATAAATAAACCAACAAAATTTGCCTGTTCATCTCTTTTTTATTCTTCCTTAAATTTGAAAGTTAAAAGCACTGCCCGCGAATCCGGAAAACCGAAAATCCGGACCGACCAAATCCCCGAGCAGTCCGGATTTTCGGACTTTTACTGTGCATTAAAAGGTATAGTTATGACTAAGAATGAAACTAATTTTAACATCGTCATCATCACCTACAACGCCGCAAGGAACATATGCCCTGAACAAACGTATACCTTGTTTCCCTGTCCCGTCCCAGCAGCTTAAGATCTGGCAATGGATTCTTCATTCCTTTTGTGTCTGTCTCTTCTCTGTGTGTTGTTGGTCTCCCTCTTCTCTCTTACCCTGGGGGTTCCAGAACAAGGACTGCCTTGTAATGCTATCAACAGGTCTCCTCAATGTGTGTCCAATCCATCTCCAGCGTCTTCTTCTCATCTCTTGTTCCACTGGCACTTGCAGGTTCTTGTTATCAGTTTCACATTGGTGACCTTGTCATAGCCCTTCAATCCTTCTAATCTACGCCAGCACCCATTTATAGAAGTCTACTTGTTGGATGTTAATTTTTTTTTTTTTTTTTTTTTTTTTTTTTTTTTTCGTACGCCCGCTAATACTCGAGGCGAAATCTCAGGTTATTTTTAATGTCTAACCTGACATTGATTTTTACGTGAGTATCCTATTTTCTTGTACAGAGACAAGTGTCCCTCGCCATTCTGGCAGATACTCGCCGTTTTCGGAGGTACCCATTAGAGCTGGGTCGGCTCAGGAGCCGCCAGTCCCTGGTCGACGACACTCCTTCAAATGTCCTCGCCAGGTCTCGGGTTAATCCAGTCCAAATCAGAGTCGACGAAAAATCCTCAAATGCCGTCGCCCGGGTTTGATCCTGAATCACCCGGTCGCCAGAGCGGTGTTGTAACCACTACGCTAGCGCGGCTCCTTAATGTTAATGTTAAAAACAGTACTTACTTAGTCGTTCCTCTTCTACCGTGAGGTTTAGAAATTTTGAAAAGAGAGAGAGAGAGAGAGAGAGAGAGAGAGAGAGAGAGAGAGAGAGAGAGAGAGAGAGAGAGAGAGAGAGAGAGCTCCATACTATCCTAACGGATGTATTCCTCCTGGCCTGGTTCCATTCTAGTCCTCGGTCCTTCAGAGATTGTCTAATGTTGTCCTCCCAGAGGACTCTGGGTCGTCTTGGAGGTCTGGATCCCTGGCTCTTAGCCTCCCATAGTTGCCGTGGCAGCCGATCTTCTCCCATTCTGCAGACATGGCCAAACCATCTTATTTGGGACTGTTCTTCTTGGGTCTGCAGGGGTTGGGTTTTTAGGCCTTGACGTATCGTCTGGTTGCGGATCATGTCTGTTCTTGTTAGTTCAAGTTAAAAACAGTCACAAAATTTAATAGGACGCGGCGATGATTTCAAATTGAACTATTTGTGTGTGTGTGTTTTCTTTCTTTTACAAACAGCTACAGGATATCTTGACAGTTGAATGAAGGTTTGAACACGTAATTATTGAATACTATTCTAATGCGCGCGTGGCCGATACCTGATGTGCTGCTGTCAGAATGCAAAGAAATGGACTGTCTAATTGTGAGGTGTCAATACTGAAATGTACATTTTGGCACGCATGTAAAACAGAGATCGATAGTAAGAACCACGTGATATACACGAGTTCTATTACTTAACATACACTGGTTACCTTTGAATAGGTAACAGCGAGCAGGTAACTCGCCAAAATATGACGGGGGGGGGGGGGGGAGGGGGAGGGGGGGGGGCAGGGGGGGGGGGGGGGGGGGGGGGGGGGGGGGGGGGGGGGGCGGGGGGGGATAATTATGTTGTGATCTTTCTGATGCATGGTCTGATGACGCCACAAACTCCCCTGTGGTTATTTCATTCACGTTCATTTTTCTTCCGAAGTAAATCAATGAAACGCAAAGAGTGGCACGATAGCACAGAAGCTTCATCTGTGATGAGCAATGATTGCTTCCCTAGCTAAACAATATACATTTTAAGATGGAGATAGTTATTCAAGCTTACAAGAATATAAATGTGAAAATTCCAGACATTTAGTCAGAAAACAAAAAGAAAACAAACAAACAAACAAGCACATAAAACACACTGGCATTAATATGTCTTACACACTCGGGGCTTGAAAAAGATGGTAAGTAATACGGGTTATCACAATGGGTGCGCAGTTGAAGTTTACAGGGCACGAAACGCGTGGCTTTGCCGGAATTTCCCGAAAATGCACCATGGGTTGGTAGGAATTTTGTTACTGGACTGGACACTAAGACAAGTAGGACATTTCAATTAATTACTTAACAGTTTTTTTTTTAAGTCAGTATTTATGACTTATACATACTCATGTCTGATTACAGGTAGTGCGTCAAATTTCCCAGTTTACAAACAGCAGCAAAATATAGAGAGGCAGAAAGATGCAGAAATCATGAAAGAAAAAGTGGAGACGCTGAATGAGCGGGATACAGATACAGACGTCGAGGGAGACACGTCAGGTAGGATCAGTGTTTGTTTGTTGTTGTTGTTGTTCCGTTACTGATGCGGTAGTCTTCGATCACTTCCGGTAAGACATCTGTAATCATTCTGTTTCCTTTTGGTGCCATATGGATCATGGAACCACCCTTGCCTACACCAAAAACTGGTTACGTGCTTTTGCGGTGGTGGTTTCTGTAGAAATGTATTTTACTCGACCTCGTTGCCAGCACCATGCACAACCTCATACTGATCGCCAAGTACGACATGCTTGGGTGAGCTGTGGTCGTAGTCTTTCTTTGCCTCCAAAGATACCCCTAGGACGTACCCGGGGCGCTCTTATCATTACTTACTATTTAACGTAATTCTAAGTTCTCTATTGCCGCCCTACATGTTTTAACATGACACTTACCGATACAACATCTGATCACCGCCGGTTCTTGTATCATAAAATTGTAGACACAGTCAGTGGTCATCAGCACCGGTTATGCGTTAGGAGCCCCCTCCCCTTTCCTTCCCAGCGAAAAAAGTGACGGAGTCATAACGTACAGAGCTCTACGGCAGTGGCACGTGCACGACAGTACGCTCGTGCTTGTAGTTTAATAGTATCTGTACAACAGTTAGTTTATTAGTTACTTCCACCCCCGCTGTTTTCATTTTTGTAAATTATATTTTATTTGCATGGGCCCTCCTACTACCTTTAACAAAACCTAGGGTTTTGTTTTTTTGATTTTTTACATATTGTTATATATTAACAAAAACATTTATCTAAAATCCATTAGTTTTTTTTTTTCTAGTTTTACCTTTTAGAAAATTGTAGAGGGTCCCGACCATATCTAAAAAGCCTGGGGCTTCCGGAGTTCAGAATCCGGCCCTAGTGGGCCATTCACTATAGTTATGTGTCTACAATGAACGTCCTTTCTTGTTT
Source organism: Oreohelix idahoensis (assembly GCA_024509875.1). Taxonomy (NCBI): domain Eukaryota; kingdom Metazoa; phylum Mollusca; class Gastropoda; order Stylommatophora; family Oreohelicidae; genus Oreohelix; species Oreohelix idahoensis. The sequence goes on from JAMPIV010022079.1 coordinate 227,756, forward strand.
ACGAATACTGCTAAATTATTTTGTAAGAATATTAATATAGCCGCTGACTATATGAGTTTTCTTTTTCTCTTTCTTCTCTAATCCTATCTCATGTTTATGCTTGTGAAATTATTTTCCTCACCGTGTCTTTCTTGTTCTTGGCATTTGAAAATTTCTTCAGGCGGGAGATAAATCAGCAAATACTGTCAATGTACAAATATTTATAGAGTTGTTTCCCCTATATCATTCGCGGAAATCAGTTTAATTCTGCTTATCGACTTATTGGTGCTGATTTAAATTAATATACAAAAAAAAAAATAAAAAAAAGCTACTTATTAGTTAATCCAGCGTTTCTCAAACTTTTTTGTTTACGGAACACTTATTCATTTGAAATGAACTAACGGAACATTGATCATAGAAATTGGGTTTAAGATAGCATTTTACAAGCTTATATTATATTTTCCGATTAATTAAAATTAAGTTAAGGCTGTGTGGAAAAAGAAAGTAATTAATACAGCTAAATTAATAATAATAAGAACCGTCAATAGTTAAATCATGTTTATTTTTTATTACTAATAAAAGTAAGTACATGTACGATGAATTAGAGATTTTACAGCAATGAGATAAATGCTTTTATTTTTGGATTATCATATATTCACTTTTAATATTTGCTACTACGAGTATGTTTGAAAATTGAATTCTTATGTCTGGGGGAGCGTCAAGTCTGTTCCTACATTTGATCTTCGTAGCTGCATAATAAGAAAATCCTGTTTCACATAGGTATGAATTGGCTAATGGAAGAACCACTCGAATTGTCCGTTTTGTAATGTTGAAACATTCTTACAAAACACTGCTCCAAAAATCATGCAGGGAAAATTAATTAAATCTTTGTTTTATTCCTGAGTCTTAAATCAAATCAATCAAATCAAATCAATCAAACTCACATCATCATAAGCTGATAAGCATGCTGGTTGGGCTGCTATTGCAAGTGTATTTCGCATCCATTTTAAAAATAATATTTGAAAGTAATTTGTTAGCAACCGTTTGTACATTTTATTTTTCGCTTAAATCCTTTAGCACGCTGCGGGCGACATATCTCGCCCGCAGAAACCTATGTTCCGACTGCTTGAGGCGACATGTGTCGCCTTCGGATATCGTCGTTTTTTAGCAATAGGATTTGTGTACACGTGACTTCACCCCCGGATGTTAAGTTTTAAACTTATCTGAGAGAGAGTTAGCTTCCGTTTCCGATCTTCTTTAGTAATGGGTGCATCCGCGATTATTTTCTGTGAATTTTTAATCGAAATGAATCGGCATCGAACACGCGCCCATTTTCGCTCTAATTTTATTGGATTCCGACGCCATGCGGTTGGGATGAGATTTGTGTCTTTATAAGCGCTGATATCGGTTCTCAGAATATGTTTGATGGCCGAGATGGAAACGAAAGTAGAATGGATTTGCTAGTATGTATAATCTTAGGGGTTAGGATTAGGAATATCGGAAAGGTTTAGGATTACGGCCGAATGTCACTGCTGACGAGGGCGTTTGTTGCTTTGCTACTGATGATGGGTGTAACGAAAAGATCGTCATTTGATTTGTATTGGTCTATTGGTCAAATGACTTTCATTGAGATGCAAGGGATATGGAATCTTCGTTTGTTGGTCATTTTTTTTAATTAAAAAAAAAAAAATTTTAATAAAAAATTTTTTTTTTTTTAAATTAAAATCTTTTTATCGTTTTTCCATCTTTCCATTCCTCTCTTCCTATCTCATCTAACATGTACACAAACAAAATTTACATCATCAGATTCATCATTCATTCATTTCTATACAGTCCAAAAATGATAGCAATTGACCAAAAAACAAAAAACAAAAAACTATAGAATTTACTGGTCACCCACTATAAAAATGGGGCGTTGTGAAAAAGAATGCAGTGGCAGGGCAAATTTTCTGAATTTTTATGCAGCGTGCTAAAGGTTCACCTTTCAATAGTTCGCCGACCACTAGTGTTCCGCGGAACACAGTTTGAGAAACGCTGAGTTAATCTGTTTGTTGCATATCTATCTCTTACTAATGTCTGGAATATTAATTATTTCAAAGTATAACGACTGCGCTTAAAAGTTTTGATTACCAGTCCAGTGTCCGTTCGTATCTTTGTGTCTGTATACAAGTCTGCAGTTATGTTCGCAGAAGAAACGTTAGTTTACTAAGGAGCTTATTAATTACACATAAGGAAGGGAAACCCGAGGCCCGTAAACAGTAAATAAATATTAGACAAACATAAAGGTATGTTTTCAGGCACTCGTAAGCAATAAATAAGTAGATGTTTATACAATATCAAAAACCCTACCCTCTGTCCTGTACTTGCTGTTCTTAGTCTACATTTACTATCATTTACTAGACACAGTATTAAGGTCTTTGTCTTGTGTGGACTGAATTATACTGCATAATAGGGGAACAACAGAAGTGATTGCGTCATTAATTAGCTGGACTGCCCATGGTAAATTTACGGTGTTATGTCTTGCGGTTCGCACTAATGACCCGTCATCGAAGCATCATTTTTGGTGATGGCTTGATGGCAGTGAGGATAGTGTGATTCGCTTGCATAGCTAGGCGGTGTTGTCGCACGGAAGGTCCTGGGTTCGAGTCCTGGGTAAGCCACTCACGTCTGTTGTTTTTCTGTTGTACAGTGTTCTACTTCTTTATTTCTTACGAGTGTCTGAAAACATACCTTTATGTTTGTCTAATATTTATTAGCTTTTAATTACTCATACAGTAATCATGTGTGGCGATTCTGCGATATGGCTATGCAAATTGTATGTGTTGCGCTTCGTGGTGCAATATTTTTTTTTCAAACGTGTTCTGAACACCGGCTTTTGAAACTTACGTTCGAAGAAGCCCGAGATCTGCTGTCGTTGTTAACTTCAAACGAAATTTGTACTGTTACCAGGAGAGAAATGATGACATCATATGAACTGTAGAAACTGCATTGTGCATCAGTTATATACCTCTTCTTCTTCTTTCAAATTCCATCTCCCTGAGGAGTATGTCACGAAATACATTTTTGGGGCGACCTCTTTCCAATCTCTCTTTCACTACGGCAGTAATCAGTTACATTTTTGTACTGATTTTATTTGCGTGATTTTCCATGGTCGCACCCTTTTCTTTCTGTTTGCTGTGTAGCAGAGAGTTTGTTTGTTCAAACATTTGACACTCCTTGTTGATGATAAAGTCATTTTTGTTCCGCCAAATACACTAAAAGTATTAATTTATATTATTGTGCTTTCTGGATTTAACATGAAAACACAAACGTTTTCAGATTGTTAATATTTCAGGCTCGTTAATAGTTAACCCGTTAATATTTCTTCCAGAATTACAAATATGCTGATCATTCATTAGTGTTTCAGTTATAAATTTTGTCTTGGTATTGCAATTTTTCATTTCCTTGTTGTTGTTGACAATACACGTCTTCTTAATTCGCAACTAATTTTACCTGTCTTTTTTACCTGTCTTACATGGCGTTTTTGTTGTTTGCGAACTTTAAACCAGTGCTTCTTAACCAGGGGTGCATGCACGCCTCGGGGGTACGAGACCCACCTTCTGGGGGTGCGAGGTATGCAAGATATTTTTTAAGGCGAATCATCATAAACACTCAGAATATATAAAATTCGGAACTCAATTAATTTGTACAAAATAGAGCATGGACAACAATTAGATGCGGAAGCTTGGTCACATTTTGTAAACAACAATTTCTCACAACGTACTTTTATCTTTTTCTTGCATGCTAGAAGATAATGGGGTTTCTTAATGTGCTTTAAAAGGGGTGCACGACTTCTTAAGATGCTGTAAAGGGGTGCGGGGCTTCTTAAGTTGCTTTAAAAGGAGTTCGAAGATTCCTAAGATGCTGTAAAGAGGTGCGAGACTTTTTAAGTTGCTTTAAGAGGGGTGCGAAGATTCTTAAGATGCTATAAAGAGCTGCGAGACTTCTTAAGTTGCTTTAAAAGGGATGCGAAGATTCGTACGATGCTGTAAAGAGGTGCGGGACTTCTTTCGTTGCTTTAAAAGGGGTGCGAAGATTCTTAAGATGCTGTAAAGAGAATCTGGACTTCTTAAGTTGCTTTAAAAGGGGTGCGAGGCTTCTTAATGTGCTTTAAAAGTGGTGCAGGACTTCTTAAGTTGCTGTAAAGGTGTGCCAGAATTCTTAAGGTGCTGTAAAGGGGTGTGAGGCTTCTTAAGATGCTGTAAAGGGGTGTGGGGCCTCTAAAAGGCTAAGAAGCACTGCTTTAGACTAAACTTAGGTATATATTACTGAAGAACAACACAACAATGACAGGCAACAAATTCTAGATAGGATTCTTGTGTAGAATATAAGGCTTGAAGTAGTACGATAACAACGTGAAACTGATGACAAGAACGAGACAAATGTCAGTAAAACAAGAGATGGGAAAACGATGACAATGGATAAGACAAACATGTAAGAAATCTGCTGATAACATTACAAAGCACTCTGTGTTCTGGAATCCTCAATGTAATAGACAAAGTTGAGAGACAGAATAACACGCGGGGAAGAGAACTGAAGTTACAGATAAAAGAGTTGAGGAAGACACATAACAAACTGAATCTGAAGGTACAGGACAGGATGACTTGGTACGTGGTTTTGAAGGCCTGTGCTCTTTGATGAGCCTTTGGGAAATTAAGATGAATATTTTGGTGTCTTTTTTAAATATTTTATTTCGGGCATATAAATCTTTTAAATAGCACGTCGCGTTCCTTATCCGTTCAATAATTCATTTAAGTTTTTATTTATCATCATCTACCTCTGTCAAATCTTTGTCTGTATCCTCGTATTAAAGTAGTATTTATCGGTAACAATAATTATTATACTCTTTTCTTAAACGCGGAGTCAGTTTATGAGTAATGTAAATTACATTTTCGGGTTGGAGGGAGGAATGGAGGGAAAGAGGTGGGTACTTCCTTAAACATTCTATTGATTTGCTGTGCCTTTTTTTAAAATTTTATCGTGAAGTACTACATTCTGAGCATTCAAGTGACACAATGAGGCAAAGGGTCCTGGTTCTAAACCAGGTAACGTCACGCTCGAGTCTGACGTAATTAACTACCATCTTCGTATCAAATGCTGGCTACAGTGGATCATATTTTGTCTTGATGGTACACTGTGATACTGTTTCCTGTCTGTCACTTCCTGTCATCATCACAACTACAGCGCTGTCTTCCTCTTTGCAGTGGGCAGCCATTTTGTGTTTTCATTTCTGATCGAAAAGCAAGCCGCGCCCACTAACAGATCTTACGGGCTATATTCATTGTTATTTTCTCATGTTTCATACTTAGCTCTCGCTTCTTTTCCTTTCTCCGACGAAGTTCTTGTGGTCGCAACGTACGCTATTTTTTTTTTTTTTTTTTTTGTCTTTTGTCCTAGTAAGGCGAATTACTTTTATTTTTATTTTTTATTCACCCACCATTCACCACGTCTTATCGCAGTCCTCATCATCTTTCTGTAATATGTAAATTTAAAAAATAAAATGGTATGGAATCAGTTTAAAAAATAACGTATACACGAAACACAGGACGTTTCGGGATTCACCCTTCATCAGCCACAGTCCCAAACAGGCGACACAGATAAATACAGACAGGTCAACAAGACAATGGTAATTGACACTGTAAATAGTGGAACAATTAGTTTACAAAAAAACCCACATGATATATGATACAGAAAGATGAAAAACATATAAAAATGCGAAACAAGCAAACAGTTTATAAACTCAAGAAATTCAACAAATAATAAAAAGATAAACAAAGTAATAACGCCAAAAATATCCTGGTGAAGATATCCACTGAATAGCCTACGTAAAATCTTGCCAAGAAAGGAAGTGTCGATGATGCACAGAAAAAGTAAATAGAATTCGAAATATAAGCATTAAAAAAGACAGATTGAAAAAATGGGGAATAGAAGGTACTACAATAGTGGAAAATCACCATGTAGCAGAACCAGCGGTCATACCCAGCGTAGCACGCACGATTTATTTTCCGACTTGCGCAACAAATTTATTCACTGCTCAGCCTCCTGATATCGTACTGGGACGATATATTGCCTGTAACTTGCCCAGAGAAATGTCAATACCCTGGAGAAAACCGCATCAAAATTAGTTCAGCCGTTTTCGAGTTTTAAGTAAACAGACAGACAGACGCCCTGACGTTGCCTTTTATATATGTGGATATTCAATCAAAACGATGTTGGACATTCAAGCCATAAGGAGAGAGACAACCCATTTGAAATATGAGGCGATTCTTCAAAGAAAAGCGAGTCCGGTCATCACCAAAGCAAGAGCAAACAGCTGTTTTTTGTATATCAGAATTACCTGAATGGTGAGGCCCGTTAAAATGAAGAGCCACAGGCTTAGGTTACCAATGATAAATGTCATATAAGTGATATCTCCATTTTGCACGTTTCTCTTTGTCACGGATTGCCTCCCCTGCTTTGCAGTAGTGGTCCAACAATGGCCAAAACTCAAGAGTATCTAATCTGGGTCGTCAAAGTTGTGTAACCTTCGCGCAAGATTACTCTTGGCAGAGACGTAGATAGAAGTGTAATGGCGCTTCTATCCGAAAGGAGCCTTCACTTGATAATTCAGAAGTCAAGAACCATGCGGCATAGCGCTGAGCAATGGTTAACTTATATCTGTCCGTCGCCTTTTGTGAAGGATTCAAGGAATGGTGTGCGTGTGTGCGTGTGTGTGCGTGTGTGTGCGTGCGTGTGCGTGCGTGTGCGTGCGTGTGCGTGCGTGTGTGTGCGTGTGTGCGTGCGTGTGCGTGCGTGCGTGTGCGTGCGTGCGCGTGCGTGTGCGTGTGTGTGCGTGCGTGTGTGTGCGTGTGTGTGTGCGTGTGTGTGTGTTTGTTTGTTTGTTTGTTTGTTTGTTTGTTTGTTTGTTTGTTTGTTTGTTTGTTTGTTTGTTTGTTTGTTAGATATTCTGGCTCATACGTTTGCTTTCATGCATATAAACTGAATCAACCATTATTGTTTAGTTTTAAAACAACAGGTAACATATTTAATAGTGAATTAGTCTTGAAATTAGTTTAAAATAAATATGGAAAGATTTGTGAAATTATAATGGATACAAATTTATCGTCATCGAGACGTAGAAGGGAGTTTTAGGGAAATTTCCTGGTGCATGTTTTACACCAAAAAAAAACTTAACTCTAAGTGAGTCCTGCAGCTGTGGTTCATCAATTCTGTGATGACTAAAGCCTTCTCCACACTCTCTTCCACTGTAGGCGGTTAAGGTGGATGCTTTTCTCTCCCACTAGCGGCGTTAGTCCCACAAATCGTCTGATGGCTTGTAATCACGAACTTTAAAATAAAAAAAAGAAAAACAAATGCCTTCTCTAAGTACATTTCTTTGGAACCCTCTAACAGGCTCACGTTCCCATTGTCCGCCCACAAATGTTAAACGCTCAGAAGAATTTAATTATATTAAATAAGTCTCGTATATAACCATTTAGCAAGAAACCTGTAAAATTTACATTAGTAAATAAATTGTTTACACTTACCCCACAATTTTTGGGAATACACAATCTCCTTGCACAGATTTAGACTGGACACAGCTCTGTATTAGATGCTTCGAGTCACATAGGTCTGGACATTAGAGTTAATTCCTCTGACGGCGGGTGTTCTGCGAAATCACTGGCCTTGGAAAACTTTTGTTTAATTCCTCTATGACTTGGTCTGGGAAATGAGAGTTAATTCCTCTGACGGCGGATGTTCTGCGAAATCACTGGCCTGGGAAAACGGTTGTTTAATTCCTAGGTTTCGTTTCCAGTCTTGATATTTAAAGTCCCGGTCCCTTAAGTTTCCAGTCTTGTATTAAAAGTGCGGGTTTACTTGTGAATTCCAAAGTTGCCCAATACTCGATCTGTTACTTATAGCTGTGGAATTTCTAAGTAAAATGTCTCTTTTTCTTTCTGGCTTTTAGGAGTCGCTAGTCTGTCGTTTGCGCTGCAGTGTGTGCTGTGACTCCGATTTTGTTACATTATATTTCCAGTTTCCAAGTTCCTATTGCAGCTGTGTTTCCGCCTGATTTTCCAATGAGATTGTATATTCAGGCCTCTCAAATCAACCAATCCAATCGAATCTCTAGGATGCATAGTAACACCTGACGGCGAAACAAGCAAGGACATTAACAACAGAATAAATAAAGCGAGAACAGCCTTTTCTGTTCTCAACAACATTTGGAAGTCTTCCCAGTACAGCACAAACACAAAATTAAGACTTTACGAGAGCTGTGTACTTTCTGTGCTTTTCTATGGTGTGGAATGTTGGAGAGTAACAGAGAAGGAAATGTCGAAACTGTCCTCCTTCCACACAATCTGCCTAAGGAAAATTTTCCGAATCTTTTGGTCAAACACCATCAGCAACCAAGAACTACTTATTCGGAGCAACCAGGAGGACATGCACACCATCATAGCTGGCAGACGCTGGAGTTGGGTTGGCCACGTCCTCAGAAAGGACCCTGATACCATCACAAGAACAGCTATGTTATGGACCCCCGAGGAAATGCGAAAGAGAGGCCGACCAAAAACAACTTGGCGGAGAACTGTGGAAGCTGAGATGCAAAGAATGAACCACAGTTGGGGCACTGTACGAAGGATGGCCGCCGACCGAGCAAAGTGGAATCAATTTGTTGCTGCCCTACAAGACGCCACCAGGCGTGATTACCGCTGACTGCTTTGATGGTTGGCGGTTATGGATCACAAAAGAAGAAGAATCGAATCTCGTTCAGCACTACGTTGGTAGGGGTGTTTCAAATTCAAAATACCCTCACGTAATTCAAAATATTAAATTTAATATCCACGCATGACCTCTTCATATCGTTGCGTCAGACTTCCGCCGGCATCTTATGCTATCTTCACAAACAAATGTTGTGCACTGATACTGCCCGATGCTATCGTCTGCAAATCTTGAGTTTCCGGACATATTTATCTGTAATCTCGATACAGAACATACAATGGAAGCGATTACCTCATTATCTCCCGTCTTGTGCAAACATAGGGATAGTCGCTAGCCACCTGGATTCAAGTGACGGACCGTCACGTTCAAATGGATCAATAGAGATGACCGTCTCTATCAAATGAAGACAAATGAAGCGAAAACTTATCAGTCGCTGATCGGTCAAATTACATGGCGTTATTACAGTTCTGTCTGGGATCGGCTCAAAGCAAACATGTGAAAATTAAAAATTGTCCCATAGCCGATACGTCCGTACGGGTGGGGAGTGTTAGAGACTTCACCCTACTGATCCAACGTAGAGCGCAAAATAATGAATGAAAGGGCAAGAAATACGCCAAATATTAGCGATGAGTGAAAGGAAGAGAAACATTAAGAAAACAGGTGATACTGCCAAAGTGGACGTGAGATCGCACAACCGTATCGTCACACCCTTCCACTCCTTCCATTACGGTTTTCAGCAAGGTGTTAAATCTTTGTATATGACGGATGTCTGGTTTCAATCTTTCATTATGTCTCTTTTTATATCTATTTATTTTTTAATAAGATGTCTTTATATGTCTTCTTCTCATTCCGCGAGTTGCACTGCAGTCTACCAACTTGTAACAATGGGTAACGTTTTCTTCGTTCACTTTCAGACGTCGACTTGCATATGTACAAAGAAAGCATTGGTCAGCTTGAATCTGTTGGTATCTCAGTAGAGTTTATTCCAGGAATGGTTCTGGTGATGGCCCTAAACGCTTTTCTTGACGAAATTTATCCTAATTTATATTGGCCCGTTTAGCTATTCCTTGAGACTATTTTACACGATTTTTCTTGAAGTAATTATTCTGACGATGAACGTACTCACCATTCCCAGGTCATCTAAAATCAATTTAATATTGAAACTTGTTTTATGGACATAACGACACAGGCAGTGGCATGTCTACATTTTGTGGGTCCAGAAGCTTGAACTCTTAGAGGGGCCCTTTTTAAAAAACAATGTTTGGGGTATCGGAAAATAACGAAATTATAGTGAAAACTGAACTCGGGGGCTCCTGAAGCTCAAGCTTCATAGTAGATACGCCTGTGCTCACAGGTAGCACGTTATCGTGCAACTGATCCACTGGATCACCGCCTATCCTCGATCGATGTATTCCTGTTCATCTGCCTTGTTTCTTCTGGAATGGTCGGATGTTTCCCTGCGTGTAGTTCGTCATTTGTTTGTTTTTTAAAGATTTTCCTTGTCTCTGTAAATAAGGTTATTCTCTTCTATTTCGTCACGGATTTTCCGTTCGTGACGTATTTATTGTCTATCTCATTACCTGGTGCAAATGCTCTGAGAGTATAACGTTCTGACCCGCTTAAAAAAAAAATATAACAGAATGACGTCATGCTTCTATGTGTTACTGTTACTGTGATGTTACGGAGACACAGATGGCGAGGACATTACTGTACCATAACAGGTTGCTGATAAAGTTATTACCATAGTAATAATGACGTTGCTGGTTATTTACTCATGTTTTTCATAACCTTTCAACTTCCTGAGGAGCATTAGTAAAAAGGTGAAGGTTATTTTTGTTGATGACCTGTGGTCCATAAAAGGTGAAGGTTGTTTTTGTTGATGACCTGTGGTCCATAAAAGGTGAAGAAAGTCCCAAATCAGATACTGCTGCAGGGGAATGAAACGTTAGAGACTATACCAAACTAGGATCAGCATCGAGAGGTGGGGGTGGCCATCTCCCTTCATCGCTGGCTTTTCCTCTCTAATTCAGTAGCAAAGCCAGGTATCCATTTACAGCTGGGTAGACTAGAGCGTGTGGATCCTGTGCCGTGAGAGACCAGCGCTCTTACCACTCTGTCAGCCGGACGCAGGAGGCGCATAGGTTTACAAGAAATTAAATTCATGCTAATCATTCCTGCCCTGTGCCATCCGTCAAGGCTGCTTATGTCTCCTTTTCCCCCTTTGTATGCGTCACCACTTCTCTTCGCCGTACGCTTTGTTTTTGTCTACACTTGTGGTAGGAAATTGAGATAATTGGGATTAAAATAACGGGGTTATAATTTGTGAATAGGGGGACTTGGTCACATGACATAGGGGTATATAAACCCGCGGGTAGTCGGAAAAAGCTCTCTTTACCCTTTACTTTACCCCTTGCTGTAAGCCAGCTATGTGGAAGTTAGCGTAGGCTAACAAGGGTAGACATCTGTACGATGTAGAAGGCAGAAGGAAAGAACTAGCTCGGGTACTATCATCAAGTGTAGTACTGACTGCAGTTTTGCAGAGAAGACAGATCAAGATTCTTCCAACAACGGTATGTTGTTATCGAGCTATGGTCAAGTTATGTTGGGTTCGAGTATCTCGTCAAGAAAATGGTATGTAGATCATTACTAGTTGCAATCCTGAAGATAGTTCGAGAACCACGTGCAAGCTATGTTAACCAGTGCAGCCATAGATCAACGTCATTAACGAATATTTAAAGGGCTAACGGATAACGTTTCCAACTCTGGTAGTGGGCTAGTATACTACATCCAAGCCAGAAGAACCTAGTAGAATTTGTTTAAAGAACAACTCAACAAGTTTGACAACGGCCAGACTTAGAAAACATAACAGTAGGCAGATGTATGACAGAACAACTTCCTGACCAGTCAGAATGTCAACGTTAAAACTGTATTTTGAAGTCCATTCTACTTTATATTGAGGCACAATGTTCGCCTAACTGTAGATACGTTTTTCTGACATTAATAAAGATATTAATCGTCATCAGTGTGTCAGCCAATGTTTACTACAGTAGAAGTTTGTTCGTTATCATTCACAATAGAGATAGAATACATCAACCATCAGTTTACTGCCGCCCCATCCATCTTCATAACATCTTTGACACACGATCATAAGTCGTTGCTCCACCCACCATTCGCTCTCACGATTAATCGAATCATACCTGGGTTGAAAACTGCCAAACACTGTTTCTCTGACCATGAGGATTCTAGCTCAAGGACTGCCATGTAATGCTATCAACAGGTTTCCTCAGTGTGTGTACTATCCAACGCAAGCGTGTCCCTTATTATTCCAATGCAATTTGTCTGGTTCTTGTGACCTGTCCCACTTGGTGACATTGTTGTTTTATTTCAATCCTTCCAAAATGTGGGGTTGTGGCTACAGTAATAAGCTGTAGTAATAGTGAGCCGCGGTAGCGCAGTAGTTAGTTCACTGGCTTCCTAGCTCGGTGGTCCATGGTTCGATCCCCAGCTGAGGTAGGATTTTTAAG
>JAMPIV010022079.1:245000-258215 GCA_024509875.1 Oreohelix idahoensis
TTCTTTTATTTAATCGTCATTCGTCTACTTCATCGCTCCTAACGAAGCATAAGGACGTGCTGTAGTTGATATCCTTACAGACAGCCTGGCCCAAGCAAATTATCATGCAGGTGTGCTTTATGTAGTAAGTTGTTGTTCATGATGAGATTGCCAGCCGCATGGATAAATTACCTTTCTATTCTTGTATACTTTTCGCTGCTTTTAGAGCGTTGAAAAGGTAAAGATAAAGGATCCCGTTACACACCCATTGAGGCATATTGGGAATACGGTGTAAGGCCCGTATTTTCTTGACCATCGGTACACTAGGGGTGATGTGGTCAGCATCACTCACGCCGGCTTAGAGCGTGGACGCACTACTGAAACTGGTCCCCCTTTTTGGAACCTGCATCACAGCATGTAAGTTCTCTTTCAGTAGTTTCTGTAGCAAATTGTTTTACATGATCAGGTTGCCAGATCCTTGCGCAAACTTCCATTAGTGGCCTTATACGACATACCCGAGACAGGAGTAGCCCTGTTCTCTCGTTTGTCTCCTTGAACATCGCCAAGAACTACAGGGGTATTAACATCATATTGGGGCATAACATTATATTAGGGCATAACATCATATTAGGGCATAACATCACATTAGGGCATAACATCATATTAGGGCATACCATCATATTAGGGCATAACATCATATTAGGGTATAACATATTAGGGCATAATATCATATTAGGGTTTAACATCATATTAAGGTATAACATATTAGGGCAAAACATCATATTAGGGTATACCATCATATTAGGGCATAACATCATATTAGGGTATAACATCGTATTAGAATATAACATATTAGGACATAACATCATATTAGGGTATAAAATATTAGGGCATAACATCATATTAGGGTTTAACATATTAGGGCATAACATCATATTAGGGTTTAACATCATATTAAGGTATAACATAGGGCATAACATCATATTAGGGCATAACATCATATTAAGGTTTAACATCATATTAAGGTATAACATATTAGGACGTAAGATCATATTGGGGAATAACATAGTATTAGAGTATAACATAACATCATATTGGGGCATAACATCATATTAAGGTTTAACATCATATTAAGGTATAACATATTAGTGCATAACATCATATTAGGGCATAGCATCATATTAAAGTTTAACATCATATTAAGGTATAACATATTAGGGTATAACATCATATTAGGGTATAACATCGTATTATAGTATAACATATTACCATCATATTAGGTTATAACATATTAGGTCATAACATCATATTAGCTCATATCATCATATTAAGTTTTAACATATTAAGGTATAACATATTAGGGTATAACATCATATTAGAGTATAACATCGTATTAGAGTATAACATCGTATTAGAGTATAACATATTAGAGCATAACATCATATTAGGGCATAACAGCATATTAAGGTTTAACATCATATTAACGTATAACATATTAGGGCATAACATCATATTAGGGCATATGATCATATTGAAGTTTAACATCATATTAAGGTATAACATATTAGGGCATAACATCATATTAGGGTATAACATTGTATTAAACATATTAGGGCATAACGTCATATTGGGGCATAACATCGTATTAGATTATAACGTATTAGGACATAACATCATATTAGGGCATAGCATCATAGTAGGGTTTAACATCATATTAAGGTACAACATGTTATGATATAACATCATTTTAGGGTATAACGTTGTGTTAGATTATAACATATTAGGGCATAAAGTCATATTATGGCATAACATTACATTAGGGTTTAACATCATATTAAGGTATAATATATTAGGGTATAACATCATATTAGGGTACAGCATCGTATTAGAGTATAACATATTAGGGCATAACATCATATTAGGGCATAACATCATATTAGGGTTTAACATTATATTAAGGTATAACATATTAGGGCATAACATCATATTAGGGCGTAACATCATATTAGGGCGTAACCTCATATTTGGGCATACCATCATATTATGGTTTAACATCATATTAAGGTATAACATATTAACGCATAATATCATATTAGGGTATAACATTGTATTAAACATATTACGGCATAACATCATATTGGGGCATAATATCATATTAAGGTTTAACATCATATTAAGGTATAACATATTAGGGCATAACATCATATTAGGGCATAGCCTCATATTAAGATTTAACATCATATTAAGGTATAACATATTAGGCAATATATGATATTAAAGTATAACATCGTATTAGAGTATAACCTATTAGGGCATAATATCATATTAGGGCTTAACATCATATTAAGGTTTAACATCATATTTAGGTATAACATATTTGTGCATGACATCATATTAGGGTATAAAATCGTATTAGAGTATAATATATTAGGGCATAACATCATATTGGGGCATAACATCATATTACGGTTTAACATCATATTAATGCATAGCATCATATTAAGTTTTAACATCATATTAAGGTATAACATATTAGTGCATAACATCATATTGGGGCATAACATCATATTACGGTTTAACATCATATTAATGCATAGCATCATATTAAGTTTTAACATCATATTAAGGTATAACATATTAGTGCATAACATCAAATTAGGGTATAACATCATATTAAGGTATAACATATTAGGGCATAACGTCATATTATGGCATAACATTACATTAGGGTTTAACAGGGCACATTTATTAGGGCACATTATTTATTAGGGCACATTATCATATTAGTAGCCCCTGATTGAATGCTACAACCGTACAATTTGTGTTTGTAATAATGGAAATTTCCCACTATCGCCCTAGTCTCTGTAATTTCTCCGCACCATGAAATCTCTTCTTGCATTATCTATTCGATACTTTACATCCACATCTGTCTATTATTTGTAATGCCTAATTGACTCCAAGCGTACCAATCTAATGTCCTTTGTGGTCACATTTGACTAATTTCTCCGTACCAGGAAATATTTTTTTGCATAACCTGTTCTTTTCTTTACATCCACATGTGTTAATCTGTGACAGTGGGGTCTAGTTTATCCAGTGCTTCTAAATTCTCAGAGTCTCTTAACTTCAATAGTTTCTTATAAAACAGAGAGTAGGTTTAGTTACTAGCCTGACCGCTAGAGGTTTACATTCCTCTCCTTTTATTTAGGATTACCAGGTTCGAATTCTCTTCTCTTAGATGTATTGTAGCAAATTAATTGGGATAGATTGATTTTTCAGCATAATATCCAACTTTGGCAATTGATTCTTCAGCAGCATTTGTTTTCACATAAACAACTTTTAATAGCCTTCAACAGGAGCTGGCTTAATTCAAATACAACAAGGTCATGAACAATTGCATGTTTACAGCAATAGGCAAATTTATATATAATGTCAATTTAATATTTCATTGAAGCAAAATCTTTTTTGCATCTTTTCATCATATTCAATTCGCAAATGGCGAGACTCCTCTACTTTTCTACAGTGTTCCTTCATTAGGTTAATGTTTTCTAAGTTCGACGACATTTCCTAGCTCTTCAGTTTAATTTATTAGTCCAGGCTTTCTTTTGCTTCTTGGTATTCCTTAGGTTTAATATCTCTCAACATAAGGACCTTCTTCTTAAGCTGAAGCATTTTGGCATAGGATTTGGTTTCATTTTAATCCAATCTTCGAACCTAGCTCAGCTGCATCTGTGGCTCAACACTCTATCAAATGAATGCATGTATTTTCATTTAATACTTACAATTGTTCGAATTCACAAAAACTAACTACACAATATCCTAGAATGCACATTTGATAATTTAGGGTGAAGTCGATCTCCTCAACTTATGAAATATA
Organism: Oreohelix idahoensis; assembly: GCA_024509875.1. Taxonomy (NCBI): domain Eukaryota; kingdom Metazoa; phylum Mollusca; class Gastropoda; order Stylommatophora; family Oreohelicidae; genus Oreohelix; species Oreohelix idahoensis. The sequence continues at coordinate 248,854 of JAMPIV010022079.1, forward strand.
CAGAGCTGGACCAGATACGTCCTTACAGTTTCGCTCTCTGATTCTGACTAGTTAAATGGCGTCGCTTCTGATTCTGGCCGGGGAACAATCTGAGCTCTAGGATTGGTTAGGGAAGTCACATGATTACTTATGGCATAACTAAAGCGAAGCTAGCCTAAATAAAATGTATGTCATTTAGTTATTTTTATCTTCCGTTTCTCATAAGATATTTATTTATATGTTAATCTGTGCTTCCTCTGTCTTTGGTGGGATATAGCCTGTTTCCGAAGAAATCACGGTATACACGGCTACAAATCCTTTATAATGCCTGAGTTCAGGCACACCAGTCGAGTATCCTTTGAAGTCAGATCAAATCAAGAGCCATCTCCACATATTTTTTTTTTTCGGTGATGTTTTTGCGCTCATGTGATTGAGGTACGTTCATTTTAACCAATACCGAAGTCCATCGTTTATTATAGGGTGCCGGAGCAACGTGCAGTGCCCCAGCTCTGGTTCATTCTTTGCATCTCGGCCTCCACAGTTCTTCGCCAAGTTGTTTTTAGTCGGTCTCTCTTTCGCTTTCCTTCAGGGGTCAATTTTCAATCACTTACAAATTATTGTTTTGAATTCCTTATTTATGTTACTGGGAGAAGAATCTAAATGACAGCCGGAACAATATACACTTTCAACATGGATCCTGAAGCAGAAACAACAAGGTAAGAGTCGGAGTTAGGTCTAGGGCTCAAATGAAAACCCTCAGCTTATTGTACAGTGCTGAGTTCTGGACATCTTTCACCATAGAAGGAATTGTAATGGTGCTCCACTCTGCTGTGACTACTAGATCCGTGAGCGTTGGCGAGGCCTCTGAATGGTTGCCTGTTACCATCATGCAAAACCTGAAGGTGCCTCAGGATCTTCGTAACATTACAAGAGAAATGAACGAGATACATACGACATGGAAAGAGCTTGAGAGATGTTCAAGACAGAAGAACATGCATTTATTAAAAGCATATGCTCCAGTTGATAGCATTACTAGACCATCCCTGTTCTGGAATCCTCAGAGTAAGTTAGGTACAAGAAGACCAAAGAACATACGGACAAGAGAATTGGGGACAGATATGAAGGAAATGAAGATGACACGGAAAGACCTTGAGCGGATGGCACGTGACAGAAAGACTTATCAAAAGTTTGTTGAAGGATTATGCCCCTTTGGGAGTTGACAGGTGAAAGGAGAAGATACGCTACTTGTTGAACTGAATGGTAATAAATAAATTAACAATCTTCAGCTGCCAAAAACAGATCTGTTTTGTTGCCTAGCTACCTTCGTTGCTATGGTAAAGCGTTTTTGCCAAATGGAAAGCCTCGGGTTCAGATCTTGGGGATTCATGTATAATCTTCTCATATTTATATCCTATTGTTGTCCATGCTTTTAATTACAGTTTTCTTATTGCTTTCAATTTCATTTGAAACTTCTATTTCTTTTTTGTAATTATTATACCTTCTTTTAGATATACACAAATATAAAAAAGAAATAAAACTTTTTTATTATAACATTTCCCTGCGGCAAATCCAGAAATGGAAACACGAGGTTTGCCTAGGGATTATATGTACTTATCGGTGAATAGATGTTGTATTTCGAAGAGTTAATCGAGCTAAATGTTGTAATTAACTTACTTCTACATATTGTATTACCATCATTTACACCAGCTTCCGTATTCCCGAACGTCAACGTCGACTACACCACTTCACCTCGCACTTTTGGGAACAACAACATTTTAAAATAAGTTGGCTGCAGCTGGCATGTAATCACTTCGTCGTCTTCCCGGACGAAACTAAAAAAAAAAAATTTGTGTGAGGATTACAATATGAAACTAAAAGGTTTCAACATTGATGGTAATGGACAGGGGCGGGCTGACAGTGATCAAGGTTTCCAGGCAATAAGAGTTATTGGCCCCTAAGCGTCCATGCCGACAAAGATTACTTGTCCTGAACCCTACTGCAGTGGGCTCTCGCGCATTGCCTGGATTGCGTGCCCGTTCAGTCCGCCCCTGGCAAGGGAGTTTAGTTAAATACTCGTACATTCTAGTTAAGTCAAAGCGGATTATACGTCACAGTCTACTGGCTGTTTGCAAGTGATGGTTGGTCGTTGTTGTTGACACATTGGTGAAACCTTTCGATAGCATTAGGAGGCAGTCTTTGCTCTGTAATCGCCAGGGTTTTTGCCTCAATTCTCTATCAGAATGCCATATCAGTTATCGTCCCCGTGTCAAAGGTTGACTGTAATTGCTGCTCAAACGAATCCCAAGCATGATTAGATTTAAATAATTAAAAACATCAAGACATATAATCAGTTTGTATTGCCCAAACTATTTATAATCTCTGAAGAGACAAAGAAAGACGGCTTACTACACCCTCAGGAAGTCCGTACAATATGAGATTGAGCATGACACTGGCAACATCATCGTGTAAAAGAGATTGCTGCAAGGGCATGTGGCTGCTTGATGTAGGTTCTGTGGAGGCCACCTGCAGGTGTGGCTGCATTTTCCGTAAGGAGCGCAAAGGAAAATGAAAATGTTCATAGATTTCTGTAGATTCCACAGAGCTGAAACTTTAAACAGCGGTCACCTCAATTATGGTACTCAAGGTGCATTTAAACTGTCAAAACACCTTTGAGGGTAAAGATAAGGCTGTTACTTGGAACAAATTGTAAAAAGGTAAATAACATCTTAGTGCGGTTTTGATAGCCTGAAATGTATACACAGAAGTAAATAAAGAGGGAAACCCCAGTCTTGGGAACAGTACATAAACAACACGCATAAATGGGTATGTTGCAGGCACTTGTAAGAAATAAAGTAGAAGAAAACGAATAATAATAATAGCCCCTTCAGTCATAACTGACTATGGAAATGCGCCCCTGAGGTGACAGCCCTCAGCTGCTTATTTTCCTGGTGTTCCTTTCGACGTTTTCTCCTCTCTTCTGCTTGTTGTGTGAGCTTCTTTTCGCCCAATCTGAGGTGGCGCCGTAGATAGCAACGCTACTTGGTGCGATCGGCAGCTTCATCCTCCCAAGTTGTTGGATTTATGTTCAGTGCCCTCATGTCACTCTTGGCACATCTTTGAATCTCAACTGCGGTCACCCAACTGTTCTTTTGCCATCTGCCAGTTATCCGTAGAAGATATCTTTCGGGATGCGACCATCTTTCATGTGGCGGACATGGCCAAGCCAGCGTAATTGACAATCTTAATATTTATAAACTCAACAATCCAACAGATAGATAGATAGATAGATAGATAGACAGATAGATAGATAGATAGATAGATAGATAGATAGATAGATAGATAGATAGATAGATAGATAGATAGATAGATAGATAGATAGATAGATAGATAGATAGATAGATAGATAGATAGATAGATAGATAGATAGATAGATCGATCGATCGATCGACCGACCGACCGACCGACCGACCGACAGACAGACAGACAGACAGACAGACAGACAGACAGACAGACAGACAGACAGACAGACAGACAGACAGACAGACAGACAGACAGATAGATAGATAGATAGATAGATAGATAGATAGATAGATAGATAGATAGATAGATAGATAGATAAATTTATAGATATACAGACAGACAGACAGCTAGATAGATAGACAGATAGACAGATAGATAGACAGACAGACAGACAGACAGAAAGATAGATAGATAGATAGATAGATAGATAGATAGATAGATAGATAGATAGATAGATAGATAGATAGATAGATAGATAGATAGATAGATAGATAGATAGATAGATAGATAGATAGATAGATAGATAGATATACAGACAGACAGACAGCTAGATAGATAGACAGATAGACAGATAGATAGACAGACAGACAGACAGAAAGATAGATAGATAGATAGATAGATAGATAGATAGATAGATAGATAGATAGATAGATAGATAGATAGATAGATAGATAGATAGATAGATAGATAGATAGATAGATAGATAGATAGATAGATAGATAGTAGGGTGGATTGGTGGATGGATGAATGGATAGATGGATCGTTAGATGGATAGGTTTGGTTTGTTGATAGTTTGATTCATTGATCAGTGGACGAATAGGTGGATCCATGGACTCATGAGTGGATACAGTAAATAAACCGACTGAAGGCCATAGTTTTTAAAAAAAGCATTATTTTGTTTTGATATCAAACCGAAGCTAGTACTGTCAATACGTGTGATGGGTTCTTTTTAAACTTAAATTAAAGTGTTGTTTGAATGCAAAATTAAGCAACGGATTTTCGTGCTGTAGTGGAAGCGTCTGGAACACGTCAGAGTTTACAGGATTGTAATTATTCCAGACCTGTGTGAAATAACACCCATTTTCTAAATGCCTGGAGTCGCCTTTGACTGAAAAATCTTTTATGTCAATCCATTTTCATCAGTGGGATAATTCCAGTTTTTTTTTTTACGTGATGCACTTTGTGGTTTGGCCGCGGGATGGAAAATAGGCAGATAATTCAAAAGAAGTGGGTGCTAGAATAATTGAGGGCATGACGTAATAGTTTGTGGAGTTGTTAAGTGTTTGTAGTTGTTGTTTACTGGTGTGTTTGGGTATGTACTGTCATCTGTGCTACGTTAGTCCGATTGCAGTTGGTGTAATCACTTTTAAGTTTGCTGTAGTCAGTTGTAAAGTTAACAAATAAAAGGGCAGACCCATAGCAGATACTGCTGCAGCAGGGGAGTGAAGTGTTAGAGACTTCACCATACTAGGTCCAGATTTTTTATGAGGTTGGGTGACCAATTTCCTCCCTCACTGCATTTTGCCTCGTCTAACTCAAGAGCAGAGACAGGTATCCATATACAGCTGGGTAGACTGGAGCGTGAAGCTACCAGGTTCCGGTCGCGCATCCCGGAAAATTTGCCCGCGAGAGGACTGTAGTAGAGCATAGTAACTTTTAAGTCTACTTTGACATTTTTGGAAGTCATATTTTTACATGTTTTGTTTCTTCAATTTATTGTAGTAATTTCTATTACAAGTTTGTCACTGCATGTCTCTTATTGTTTTATTGTAATATTATTTTTCTTGCTACTCATTATAAGTTCTTCATCTTCTCGTAGCATGCGACATCAGCAAACTTTGCAGTGTTTCTCAAACGTTTAGCAATGTCAGAACCCCGGAAATAATTTTTTTCACGGCCAGCGGAACCCCTACGGCAATTATATTACTGTACAAATCTTGCTAAGTAAATACATTTGTAAAGAGAGATGCGATCTATATAATAAACACACACACATACGTTGTAGCAAAACGGGCAAAAAATCACTGGGAATTGCGCCATCAGGGATATTACTTTTGAGATTTGGACTGTAACTATTATTCTCATGTAATTTTAGCCGTGGAGATGTTATTATCTAACATATATATATACACAGACTTATAAATGCCAGCTGTCATTATTAAAAAAAAGTGGAAACATTATCACCGTCTTAATTAAAAAAAGGTGTTGTATGAAAGGCACTGAAGGAATGTTGCACAGACACACCTGCGTGACAGATAAAAAACATTATATGATGATGTCAACAAAAATTTCTTCTAAATTCATCTTTGGTTTTAATACACTAAAACATAAGTCTATCTCTTTACATTTAAATAAACAGGAAGATCGTTACTGATCATACAGATGTTTGCAAATGTCTAAATTATTATATAAGTGTTATACTTTTAGATATAATCTAAACAAATACAGACATACAACTAAGTATAATCCTAAATAAGAACCATAATCTGAATTTCTTCACGGTATTTCCACCAATTTATTTAATTATTTCACTACCATAGTCCGTTCGGAAATTCGTGCCCACACATTGAACGTTGTAACTTTGCAACCCCATGACGGATGTTATTGAAATTTGCTACGTGCCCTACTGATATCAATGCAGTTATTAATATATTTTTTGCCCTTACAAAACTCATGTCATTATTGAATTTTCTTCTTTTAAGTTATATAAAAAAACTCTTACCGTTGCCTGGGTTAATTTTTATTAGTTTTACAGGAAAGTTACAAGATCTGTTCAAAAAATGCGCACTTAATTTTTGTTGCAGCAGAGCACAAGCGATGAAATGTGCTATTCAATATTTTTTTTGTTTGAATTAGTGTAGTGACTACATGTCCGCACCAGTGCGCACCTATTGCACACATTCGCGAGTAATTATTTCAGCAGCGTATGCTAACTGCAATGAGTTGGCTGCAACGAAACAAAACGACACCAGCGTATAATATATTAATAAACTAAACTGCATAATTATGAAAAGCGCAATGAATCTGAAATGCAAATTTATCACTTTGCAGAAGGTAACTGTTATATTGTACAGGCATTTTTGCAGAGAGGCTAAGATGGGTTGTTTATACCACGACATCCAAGAACCAGGTAGGAGAACACGAAAGGCCCTGGGTGTGGATAGAAGATCTTTTCGACGTTGGATACAACAGGACGGTGATTGTACAGAGGCTGCGGTTAAGCAAGTAAGGAAGAAAAAAATTGATGATTTTGACAAGGATGTCATTAGACGTTTGATTTTGAAGATGTTTAATGCCAATCAACTTGTTACTCTCCGCATGCTGAAAAGTCGGCTGCAAGCAGAATGCGATATTAACGTCTCAAAAACAACTCTTTGGCAACTTGTCAGAAGTGTCGGCTTCACTTTTAGAAAAACGTCTGGTGGCAGGAATTTTTTATGTGAAACACCACATCTGGTTGCAGCTCGAAGCAAATACCTTCGGCAGATTCGTGAGAGAAGGCAAGACGGCTAAAATATAGTGTATTTGGACGAATCTTGTGTTAATGCTCATCATACGAACGAGAAAGAATGGCAATCTGTTGACGGAGAGCATAGAAGGAAAATTCCCAGCAGCAAAGGTCAACGCATTATATTAGCACATGCTGGCAGCAGACAGAATGGGCTTGTCCGTGATGCAGAGCTTATTTTTCTATTAAAGTCTGTAGATGGTAGGGACTACCACAGTGAAATGATTGGGCAAATTTTTCGAGATTGGATAGTGAATACACTCCTCCCGACTCTAAATAGGCCGTCTTGACTGGTGATGGATAATGCGTCCTATCATAATGTTCTAGCGCAGGAGGATAAAGCTCCCACTTCAGCAAGCACGAAAGACGAAATCAGGAGGTGGCTTGTGAATGAAAATATCTTCGCTGACAACAGCTATTTAAAACCAGAGTTGTTGCAGCTTGTGAGACAGAGGAATAAGACAAAAGTGTATCGGATTGATAAAATCATCCAAGAGCAGGGTCATGTTTCTCTTCGACTCCCACCTTACCATTCTCTCCTTAACCCAATAAAGCTGGTTTGGGCTAGAGTTAAAGAGCAAGTGGCCGCCCAGAACATCACTTTTAAAATGTGCCATGTTAAAGACATGACTCGTGAGGCCTTTGTCACGAATAGACACAGAGTACTGGGCTAAATGTGAAGAACACGTGCTACAGGAAGAAGAAGATTACTGGCAGAGAGAGGCTTGCAGTTTATCCAACCAATAACTGTTGTGAACTTATTGGAGTCGTCCGATTCGGAATGAGGCACGTCGATCGCATTCCTTCGTTTGTGATAAACTAATTTCATATGCCAATCTATAATAACACATAAACAGTTACGATTCGTCATAGCTTCCTGATGATTTATTGCTATCATGGTTCATTATCAAAACATCATTCCCCGTATCAAAATCACGTGAACAACCAATCACACATTTAGGACACGCCTTTGAACCGTCTTGTCGCACAAATTTTGTGATTTACTGTAAGAATTAATGTTACGGGCAGATTTAGGCAAATGTTCCAAGAAGATCAAAGAAAATCGCCGTTTTGCAAATTTCGCGACAGCTGTGGATGTAATGATCGCAAAATCTTAACTGCATGGAAAATCTAAGACTGCATGCAAAAATTCATGTCCATACAACAAACAGTTTTGGAGAAAATTGAGGCTTTCTGTGGGCACGAATTTCCGAACGGACTATAGTGTAAAAGCACATAAGGAAGGGAAACCCGAGGCCTGTAAACAGTAAATTAATATTAGACAAACATAAAGGTATGTTTTCAGGCACTCGTACGAAATAAAGAAGTAGAACACTTGGACAACAGAAAAACAACAGACGTGAGTGGCTTACCCAGGGTTCGAACCCCGTACCTTCCGTACGACAACTCCGCCTAGCTATCAAGCGAATCACACTGACCCCACGGCCAGCTAGGCATCCCCAAAAAGGATGCTTTGCTGACTATTTATCAGTACGAAACACACAAGATAACACCGGAAGTATACAGTGGGCAACTCAGCCCCTTCATGACGCAATCACTTCTATTGTTCCCCTATTAACAGTATGTGTCAGTCCAAACAAGACAAAGACCTTGATACTGGGTCCAGTAAATAGTAGAAGACTTAAGGACAGTAGTATAGAAGGGTAGGTTTCTGGTATTGTATAAACATAAATAACACATAAGGAAGGGAAACCCGAGGCCTGTAAACAGTAAATGTCATTAAGGGGCTGAGTTGCCCACTGTATACTTCCGGTGTTATCTTGTGTGTTTCGAACTAATAAATAGTCAGCAAAGCATCCTTTTTTGGGGATGCCTAGCTGGCCGTGGGGTCAGTGTGATTCGCTTGATAGCTAGGCGGAGTTGTCGTACGGAAGGTACGGGGTTCGAATCCTGGGTAAGCCACTCACGTCTGTTGTTTTTCTGTTGTCCAAGTGTTCTACTTCTTTATTTCGTACGAGTGCCTGAAAACATACCTTTATGTTTGTCTAATATTAATTTACTGTTTACAGGCCTCGGGTTTCCCTTCCTTATGTGTTATTTATGTTTATACAATACCAGAAACCTACCCTCTGTTCTATACTACTGTCCTTAAGTCTTCTACTATTTACTGGACCCAGTATCAGGGTCTTTGTCTTGTTTGGACTGACTGTAGTGAAATTGACAGAGATACAACGGTAAAATACCTCCAAAGATAACATGTAAGGATATAAACATAATGCGTAGGCTGCTGATAGTACATGATCGCCCAGACCGCGGGTCATCACCCTCCATAAAAATTGACTTGCTAGACAGGAGGGGAACGGCGGATAAAAAGGAAAAAATATGACTGGAAAGATTGCGTGAGACTAGAAAGGCTAAGGAGACGCAATTGGGGGGGAAACGGAGAAAAGTCACGTTTCCCAAGTTGACATAAAGTAAGGAACTCGACAGAAGGGACCTTGGATATGTTACGCCACAGTCATTTATTGGTCGCTTTTGCGATACCAAGCCTTTGATTTGAATTCAGCGGCAGAACGCAGATGTTTGGAATATTACAAAAATTAAAAAGTAACTT